>PVKN010026326.1:0-13935 GCA_004027915.1 Capromys pilorides | reverse complement strand
GGACCCACCATGCACACCTAGAACTCTGCGAAGTGCCCTGCAGGGTGCCCTTCTCTTGCACTGGCTCCAGGATCACAGGAGGCCTAAAATGGGTGCTTGTTCCCAGAGCAGAGGCCCGATGGGGGTGTGGGTCCCCAGGGCAGGGGTCATGGGTGGAACCTGCCAACATTGGCACAGCCATCCCCGTCCTTCCCCCCCAACGTGGGCCACGGCCACTCTGATGTCCTGGCTGCCTCCTACCCCCACCCTCACCTCATTTCCTGCGTGCCACTGCATCCCAGCACTAGGGACTCGGTCTTGCTGCCTGAGGCTACAGACCAGCGTGATGAGGGTAATTCAGGGGACATGCATGGTAGCGGGCAAGGGTCACCAGCCACCCGCCTGAGCTGGGGCAGGCAAGGTTGACTGCAAGAGGAGCAGCGTGGAGCAGCCTGGGGTTGCCGGTCAGCGCCCCCACGTGCTGTCCCCCAGGCGCTTCTATGACTCAGGGGCCATCATGCTGCGTGAGGAGGCCACCGTGCTCATAGGGATGCTGATCGGCTTGAGCGCCATCGATTTCAGGTGCGTCTGTGTGTGCAGGGGGGGAGGGGGGGACTCGCTTGGACACCTGCCAACCCGCCACTCCCCTGCCAGCTTCTGCTTGAAGGGCGAGGTCCTGGATGGGAAGACACCGGTGGTCATTGACTACACGCCCTACATGAAGTTCACCCAGAGGTGAGCTCCCGGCGGTGGGGGGACGGGGATCAGCGCTTTGGGGCGCAGGCGTGCACCTGGCCCGCCTCTCCTCCCAGCTATGACTACCTGACCGACGACGAGGAGCGGCACAGTGCGGAGAGCAGCACCAGTGAGGACAACTCGCCCGAGCACCCCTATCTGCCGCTCGTCACCGATGAGGACAGCTGGTACAGCAAGTGGCACAAGATGGAGCAGAAGTTCCGCATTGTGTATGCGCAGAAAGTGAGCGGCTCGTGGGAAGCGGGGCGGGGTGGGGCTTCCTGGAAAACGGTCCGCGGGAAGCAGGGGTGCACAGGAACCGAGCTCAAGTGGTCGCCCCCGCAGGGCTACCTGGAGGAGCTGGTGCGCCTGCGCGAGTCGCAGTTGAAGGACCTGGAGGCCGAGAACCGGCGGCTGCAGCAGCAGCTGGAGGAGGCTGCCGCCCAGAACCAGCGGGAGAAGCGCGAGCTGGAGGGCGTCATCCTGGAGCTGCAGGAGCAGCTGTGAGCCCTGCCCTCTGCCGGGCCCACAAACATCACCATCCCTGACACCCACACCCATACCGCCACCCCAGGACTCCCGGCCCCATGCCAGCGTCCTGCACCCTTGGGCTCCCAGAACCCCTCGCCTTCTCCATGCCCTAACCCGGGGAACCCTGAGCTCCACCAGCCCCTGCCCTCCCCCACTCGCCCGCCCTCCCGCCCACACCGTGCCCTTCCCAGGACAGGTCTGATCCCGGGTGACCATGGCCCCCTGGCCCAGGGCTCCAAGGAGCTTACCACGCCCCTGGTCAACCAGTGGCCCTCACTGGGGACGCTCAATGGCACCGAGGGCCCCAGCAACCCCAAGCTCTACCGGAGGTGAGAGCAAGCGCCGGCCGGTGGGGCCAGCGGCTGGGGGAGGGGTCCTGAGGAGGGCTGGCCCCACCGAACCTCTCCCCCACTTCACAGACACAGTTTCCTGAGCAGCGAGCCGCTGTCCGCGGAGGCCAGCCTGAGCTCCGGTTCCCAGCGCCTGGGGGAGGGCAAGCGGGATGAGGAGCCCTGGGGCCCCATCGGTGAGCCTCACCCCGGCCTGATGGGAGAGAGCCCACGGTGATCCCGGCGCGGCCCTTCGGTTGTGCAGCTGTGAACCCCACGCCAGCGTCCCCCACGGCCAGGGGTTTACACTGCCTGACCCCCGCCCCCTCCAGCTGCTCTAAGGGTGGTCCTGCCTGATCCTGTTTCCCCTTCCTTTAGCTGCCAGGGAGCTCAGAGCCACTCTAGTGGTCCCCTTTGATCAGAGGCAGACTTTGGCACTCACTGCGCATGTGTCTTGGCCTTGCCCCAGCCTTCCCGCCCTAGCTGTAGCCAAGCCTGACGCCCCTTTTTATAACCATGCTGCCCTGGATGACCTACGCCTCCGGGGCCAGGTGGGCCATGGGAACGGACCCACCACACTGTGCTCGTTAACCGTGTCTGTCCCCAAGACTGTGAGCTCCAAGAGGGCAGGGCCCGTGTGTCTGCTGTGTTCCCCATGTCTGGATCGGAATCCTGCTCCCCACGCATTTAATAAACGAGCAGAGGGCTGAGCCCCAGGAGATGGACTGGCTGCACAGCGTCCCTACCTCCGTGGCCTGGCGGGCACCAGCATGTGGCCACACAGGCAGCGCTGAGGTGGGCCCCTCCCTGCCCCCTGCCCCCTGCCCCGGCGGGGCTCACCTGTGCTCTCTCCCCAGGGAAGGACCCCACACCCTCCATGCTGGGCCTCTGCGGCTCCCTGGCCTCCATCCCCAGCTGCAAGTCCCTGGCAAGCTTCAAGTCCAACGAATGCCTGGTGAGCGACAGCCCCGAGGGCAGCCCGGCCCTGAGCCCCAGCTGAGTGCGGGAGCTCCGCCTGGGCAGCTCTCCTCCCAAGGATGGCGCCCACCGGCCTGGCAAGGGGCGCTGGGGAGCCCATGTCGCCTCAGCTTTCCGCCCCACGGGGAACAGTGGCCAGGGGCACCGGGGACCCCAAGGAGCCACTCCTCGTCCTGGTGGCCCTGAGGCCTGGCCAGCCTGCCCGGCTGACCCTCCATTCACCCCTGGGAGCTAGTGCTCAGCCCCGCTGTCTGCGTCCCATCTGCCTGGCACCCCAGAACCAGCCTTGCTCAGCCCCACGCGGGAGCCGAGGATGCAACAAATAAAAAGCAGAGGACTGAGGGCGGCCTGGTCTGTGGTCCCTGATGCCGTGGCAGGCTGGCCGGGCCTCTGGAGTCACCCTGACGCTAGGCAGTGGGGACGGCCCACCAGAGACAGGAGGCGGCGGCCACAGCCCAGGTGCAAACCTGTCCCCTGGGCCAGCGTACAGCGGGAAGCGGCCTTCTTCAGGTCCCCTCAGGACTCACAGGGCTGAGCCATTGACAGACCACACTTCCAGGGTGGCTGGCCTGCCCCCCAAGCCCAGGTCCTCCCCCCAACCCCACGGTGCCTAAGGAGAGACTCATGTACATACAGCCTGGGTCCAACACAGGCCACACCCAGGGCTGCACCCCACAACTCTTATCATTTCTGAAATGGGGTCTCAGTCTCTCTAGGTCGCCCACGCTGGGCTTGGACTTGCAGTCCTCCTGCTTCAGCCTCCCAGAGTGCTGGGAGGACAGGCGTTCACCACCACACCTGTGACAAAAGCTTCTTCATGGGGGCCTCTTGGGCCACCATAGCCATCAGGGTTCCTTCCCACCCCCCAAGCTGGCTGTCCCCCAGGAAGGTGAGGCACAGGCTCAACAAGGAAGTTCATCATATTTTAGGCGAGAGACTGAACAAGTGGGACACAGGCATGGGGGCAGTAAACACCAGGGCTGGGGAAGATTGGTCTTGAGCTTGGGGGTGGGGTGGGAAGGCCCGGGCCCAGGGAGAGGGACGGGTGCCCCGCGGGAGCGGGTAAGGCACAGACTTCAGTGGCCCAGCCGCTGCTCCCGGTTGAGCCTCTGGAAGAAGCTTTTGCCAAACTCGTAGGTGCTGATCATGATGGCGCAGGAGGGCGCAGCCTTGATGACCCTCGGGAGGAAGCCTGGTGGGCAGTGAGGGCTCAGGGAAGGGCAGAGCGTATGCCCACGCATGCGTGGGGGATAGGCATGTGTACAGACACAGACGGGAGACGTGGACATACAGACCTGCATCCATGGACGGACACACACACACACACACACACACGCACGCACGGGAACACACAAGTACCTGCAAAGAGGCCCCTAGTGCCTGACTGGGCCCGGATCCGCCGCAGCAGCAGCCAGGTGGAGTCAGCACGCGGTGGTTTCACTGCAGTTGGGTTTGGGGTTGGACAGGTGTGGAGGCCCCGCCCACCCGCAGCCCCGCCCACCCCGCTTACCTCTCACAGCCTCCACAGTCCCCAGTGCCACCTGCCGCTGAGTTTTCACCACATCGAAGGGCAAGGTGAGGGCGGCAGCCACCTGGGGGTGGGGGTGGAGCTTTTCTGTCCCAGCTCCCAGGCCCCCAGGTGTCTCGCCCATGGGTGTGCCTCTCCCCTCATGTCCCCAGTCACTCACGGTCCCTGAGATGCCTCCAGCCATGAAGCTGGCTCCCACAGATGTCTGGTCCTGGGTATGGGGGCCGCACAGCCAGCTCCTCAGCAGCTCGTAGTTGAACCAATAGAGTGCTGGAGAGCCAAACCCATGAGGCAGGCCCTGGTGGCCTACTCTTGCGCGCCACCACCGTGCTGTCCCAGGGCACAGTGTCCAGGCTCCAGCAGCCCAAGCTCAAAGAAGCCGCTGGGACACAGCCAGGACTGGCCACAGACGGTGGCTGAAAGGCTAGGTCCCTCCCGTCACCCAACACCTCCCTCGCCATCCCTCGCCCTCCAGGGTCTCATCCCCACCTGAGAAGGGCACGTCACGCAGGGCAGTAGGGCCCCAGCCCAGCCACAGCGAGCGCCAGCCACCCTGTGCCACGGCAGCACGTAGACAGGCACTGAGCTCGCCATAGGACACGTGCCGGGCCTGCAGCTTGGTCCGCAGGAGCTCCAGGGGGCTGACCACAGTCACAGTGCCTACTGGGGGGACACGGAAGGGTCAGGGCACAGGTTCCACTCCGTCCCACTCAACCCTAGGTAGCAGATGCTGGGGACAGGTGAGGGTGCTCACATCGGGCAAGTGCGCCAGCCACCATGGGTCCCCAGGTGTCGGAGGCCAGGGACTGCCGGTGCAGGAAGGCCTTGAGCTGATCGTAGGCTGTGAAGTAGACGGCAGTGGCTGGCACAGTCATCACCCTGGGGGCAGGGACAAAGTGAGCAGGGAGACAGAGGGGACCCCACAACTTCCAGCGCGTCCCTCACCTCCCAGCTGGCCTACGAGGAAGGGACAGGAAGCTGGGGACTCACAGGGTGGCTGGGAGGCCGCTCCACAGGGCACGAGTGCCCTCATGCCTCACGATCTTCACAAAGGCATCCTGGCAAGGGGACAGGGACAGGAGCAAGGCTGAGTGGCTGGCCCGTGCTTGCTCACCCCATGCCCTCAGAGGTCTCTGCCCCCTCAACAGCCCCAGGGACTCTTATTCAGCCTGCAAAACCTTAGGCAAGACTGTGGCTGAACCTTAGGTGCAAAGAGAGCCTCGAACAAGGGAGGCTTGGCTCCCTCCCCGGTACCTCAGGCAAACAAAACACCTGATGGTGCTCAGGGTGACTCCCTGGGGAGCCCTTCCTGAGCCCAGTGTGTCCCTAGTCTGCAACCATCCAGAGTCCCTCAGGGTTTACTGTTGCCCTCACCATGGTGCCATTGAAGCGGGTAGGATCCTGGAACCAGGGGGCACAGCGGGCACCATTGGGGCACAGGTAGAGTGGCTCCAGCACGCTGTTGCAGTATAGCAGGCACTTCCCTGTGGGTGGGTGGAGGAGGTGTCAGTCAGGACGGCACGGTGGCGTTTCCAAAGGTCCACAACACTCCGCAGGTGCCCTGCGCCAGTACTCACACTTGGTATACGACGCACTCCAGAGATGGGAGGGACGGGGCAGCTCTGGAATACAAGAAAAGTCCTGACTCAAGGGGCACCCCCTTACACACACACACACACACACACACACACGCAGGATGTGGACCCCGACCCTGGTGCTCCCACACCCAGCCTACAGAACTCACCAGCCGCTGAAGGGCGCTGGGCCTGCAGGCGGACCTTGACCACGTCCAGGGGCGTCACTGCGGAGACAAAGAGCTGAGGCCGCTAACGGGACCGCGGCCAAGCCGCCCCTGCCCCGGGACCCCAACCACCACCCACCCAGTCCCGGTTCTTACTGAAAAGCGAGGTGACCACGGCCCCCGCGCCCGAGGCCACCATATGCTGCATGGGGCTGACGCCCCGAGGGTCACGCTCAGCCATGTCCCGCTGCAGCCCTGCGGAGCGAACCCCAGTCACCAGGGCTCGGGGGCGGGCGGCACCGCTCGGCACCGAGGCCCAAGGTCACTCCGGGAGGAGGGCACCGCGACCAACGCCGAATCCCCAGCACCGGGTTGGCAGGTGCGCCGTGGGCGGCAGCGAGGGCCACAGCCTGCGGGGCCCGCCGCTTGGGTCCCTAGCCCGGATTCCGCCCCGCGGCGCAGTCCGCCTGGCCCGACAGAGGGGACGAGCGACCGGACGGGGGCTGGCGACAGCTTAGCCCGCAACAACCTAGGCCGCCCCGCCTCTGGTTCCCGAGCCCGTGGCCCCGAGACCCGGCCCACCGGATCCGGCGGGCCTAGCACGGCGGTCCCATCTCGCCGTCCGGTGCGCGGCCAGCGCGGGAGGCCGCAGGCCCCGCCCCCTCCGCAGGCCCCGCCCTTCGGGCCCACTGGTCACGCGCGGAGTTCGCCACCCTCCCCACCGCGCACGCTCTGAGGACGGACCCGGTTCCGGGTCCGCGGGGGATTCCTGCACGGCGGGAGCCGATGCTGTCGCGTTGTCACTTTCTCCTCAAGGAGGCTGCTCCTGAGACGGGCGCCCCCATTCTACAGAAGGTGGAACTGGGACTCCGGGCTAGGAGCAATCGGGCCACCCGGATGACCGGCAGGCTTGCCCCGACGCCACGGGTCCCGGGTCCCGGGTCTCCACTGGGCTCCGCCGCCTTCAAAGCTTCTGCTCCGCGAGGCCCATTTATAGTGAGGGCCGGTGCCTGCGCCTTTAAGACGCACTCTGTGGTGACGTTAGCACGCGCATGCGCCGGCCGACTGCGCGCGGCCCCGCGTTCTGGGCCTGCGCCTGCGAGGCCACGCCCCTCTCGCCGCAGGCTCGGAGAGGCGCGAGAACCTGCGCGTCCCAGAGGCCGTGTGGGCTGGAAGAGAGGTCTTCGCTTTCCATCTCACGGACAGAAACAGTCCCTGAAACACCCAGGAGAAGCGGCGGCGCTTGCCCAGGCTGGGCTTGAACCTGAGATCCGCCTGTTTCAGCCCCCAGCGCCCTGGAATGACCCCCACCGGATGTCCCGCAGAGACCTTCACTGGGATCGCTGTGGGACTCCTCACTGCATGTGGGTTCTGCACGCGGGGCGCCGTACAGGACCGTGCGGGTTCCACAGATGGTTTTGGCCACCACCTTCCCGCCACGTCAATATTTTGAGCCTCACTGATGCGAGGACCTGGAAACACCCCCACGGGAAGGGACGTCAAAGACAAGGGGTACCCGTTGTCCTGGGCTGCTTTCTCCCCCAGGGTGGCCCTTGACCCCGTCCTCACTCAGATGAGCCCGGAAAGGGCGGGTCGCAAGGGTTGTGGGGGTTCCAGGGACCGGGCCCTCTGCAAGCCAGAACCGCTTGACCACGAGCAGAAGTCCCGCTCAGTTGGACAGTACCACGCAGGCTGGGGCCTGGGGTGACCCCTGCAGCGCCTTGGAGCTCCGGGGAGAAATCCAAATTCCAGGCCGAGGCCAAATGTCTTTGTTTTGAGACAGGGCCTTGCTGTATAGTCCATGCTGCTCGTGGGCGTACAGGGTTCTTTTTTTTGTACAGGATCTGGCTACACAGCTCCAATTCGTAGTGATCCACCTGTCTCAGCCTCTCCAATTCTGGGATTACAAATGTGGGATTACAAATGTGCGATTACAAGTTACAAACTATGCCTGGTCTCAGTATGTGCCTGGGGTTCTGGGGCTGTCACCGCGTGTGGTACCAGGGATCAAACCTAGGACCTTGTGTTTCCCAGGCAGGCACTTAGACTGCTGAGCTATCTCTCCATTCTGAGCAGCTTACATTTTTCATGCCTCAGCCTTCTCATTGCTGAGATCACAGGTGTGCACCAAAACCACGCCCATCCAAGGCTGATTTTTTGATTTTTTGTTTTTATTTTGCGACAGGGTCTTGCTCTGCAGTTCAGGCAGGCTTTGAACTCGCAGTGGGCCTCCTGCCCCAGCCTTCTGAGTGCTGGGATTACAGGTGTTACCACCACCTTTGGTCGCAGGTTGATCTTTGGATCCTAGTGAGGTGAGATAGGAGTGTCACCAGAAGAAGAGAGTGGGTAGGTTTGCTGCCAGGTTTCAGGAAGGTTCATGGGAGTCGGCAGCTCAAGCAGCCCCTCTGCGGGGTCTGGGGTGGGGGAATCCCAAAGTTTGCAAGTCCACTCCAGCTGGGGAGGAGAGGAGCAGCAGCCAGCTGCAAGCTGCCCGCAGGTGGGCGGTGGGCCACCCTCTCCTCACCGCTTCTCTGGCGTTTTTCTAATCAAGCCGTAGTGGTGGTGACGGTGGGGGAGGAGCCTCCTTAAATGCGGGTCACTCTTAGGATCAGGAGTGTGGAAAGCTGTCTTTATTTGAAGATTTAAAAACAAATGTGAGGGCCGGCGAGATGGTTCGGTGGTCTAAAGCGCCTGCTTAGGAAAGCTCAGGCAACTGCAGGGACTGTGGTTCGATCCCCGGCACCACATGCTGCACCAGCCCCCACCACCAGGGCAGGCTGAGCCAGCCACAAAATGAATAAAGAAACAAACAAACACAACAAGCAAACAAATTTAAAAAAATTTTTTTAAAAAACAAATGTGAGGGCTAGTCAGATAGCTCAGTGGACTAAAGCGTCTACTTAGGCAGATGCAGGGACTGGGGTTCAATCCCTACCTCTCGGGGTGCCCGGAGACAGCGATTGAGACTGGGTGTGGTGGTGCGCACCTGTAATCCCGGCACCTGGGAGGCTGAAAACAGGAGAATCACTACGAGTCCGATCTGGGTTGTGAGACCCTGTAGACTTTTTACTAAATAATTAAAAGGAAAAAAAAAAAAATGCAACTCTGGGTGTGGTGGTGCACACCTCCGGAGGCCGAGGCAGGACTCCTGAGCCCAGCGTTGGCTATCTGGTGAGTCTGAGACCTGCCTGCACCGCGCAGTGAAAGCCTACCTCAAGAACGGGGGCAGATGGGATCAGGGCGAAGAGGAGGCAGCCCAGGCTGGCTGGGGACCACTTGTCTCCGTGACCGCTGGGCCACACGGGACTCCGGATTCTCAACGCCCGACCCCGACCAGCCGGGCCAGCATGGGTCGGTTCCCCTTGCTCCGCGTCCCCGCCCGGAGCAGGACTTCTGATATCCACAGCTCAGACCCACGGGAGCAGCAACGGCTGGATGCGGGTGTACGGCGCCCCCTGGCGGGGCGAGCTCGGTAGTCGGGCCCCGGAATTAGGACTTCCCCAGGGCGGTGAGGAGACACCTTCGTAGGGGGGTGGGTTGCACCCCGGGCCTTCCTACTGAGCACACCCCAGCCCTTGCTTATTCTTTATTTTTTTATTTTGAGACACGGTCAACTTAAGTCGCTGCTGGGCTGGAGCCTGGTTCCTCCTGTCTTAGCTGCTGTACTGAGATCTGAATTTTTAGAGCCTTGCAAATGACCTTGAGGCTACCAGGCCACGCAGTCTGTCCCCACCTCCTGGACTCTGGCTTTCTTGTGCTCCCCCCACCAACCAGGGACCCCTTGTGGTTACAAACTAGCCTCAGCGTAGGAGGCCTGGGGTCAGTTGGCCACCAGCCCGGCATGGCCAGGTCACAGGATACTTGTGCACACTGTAGAGATTCAAAGAGAAGCCAGGCGTGGTGACACCGCCTTTAAGCCCAGCCCTGGGGAAGCTGAGGCGGGAGGGTCCCCACAAGTTTGAGGCCGGCTCCCGAAACCAAAATGATGGGCGAGATTGTATTCTGTCTGTGCCTTGGTTTCCTCACCTATGGAGTAGGAAGGCTGTGTCCCTGTCCCTATGCCCTCGTCTTTCTGGGACTTCAGGGCAACACTGGGAGTCAGGTGGGTGAAGGTGGCGTCGGAGCTGCCCCTGCCCTGTGACTCCAGGGCCTCCAGGGAGGCTGCAGGAAGCTGGGTTTCCACATTAGCCCCTGCCAGCCACCATCATAGGCCACGTGCCCGCTGGGGTGCACCCGGAGCCCAGTGCCACTTCATAGTCTGGCCAGGAAGCTGAGTCCAGGTGTTCAGTGCATCCCCTGGGACTCAGTAGAGAAGGGCCAGCCTCTGGGGACCACAGAGGCTGTCATAGCAACGTGGGTGGTGACTCCAGGGTGCAGCCCTCAGGGACCCAGAGATGGACACAGCTTGGGCGTCAGGTCACCACAGAGTGGCTGGAGAAGACTTGGAGCTCAAACGCTGGTGGGGACAGTGACAGGCATGGGCGGGGCTGGGGGCAGGGACCTCGGACAGGACTCACCTTTACCTGTGAGATGACCTTGGCCTGCAGCTGGGTGGCCACCTGAGAACCTGCGAGAGGGGACTGACAGGCGTGCAAGAGCTTGGCACACACCTCGGCACTCCGGCTCTTCCCGGTGCTGTGAGGCCGGCTCTGTCCTTGGCGGCCCCAGTGACAGGGCACTAAGAACCCTGACGGGGGTCTGTCTAGGTTGGGAGAGAATGGCCATGCCACACCTGCTTCTTGTCCCCAACAGAAGTGCCTGTGGTTGATAAGACGACTTGCAAAGACAACCAGCACGAAGATGAAGGCCCACATCTGGGCCAGGCATGGCAGTGCCACTCTGGGAGGCTGAGGCAGGAGGGCTGTGGGTTGGAGTCCAGCCTGGGCAGCATAAAACTTGTTGTAACCCTGTCTCAAGATTTTAGAGTTTTATTTTTATTTACTTTTGAGACAGGGTCTCGCTATTCAGTTCACACTGGACTTGAGCTCATTTTGTAGCCCAGGCTGGTCTTGAACTTATAGTGATCCTCCTGCCTCAGCCTCCTCAGTGCTGGGATTATAGGTGTGTGCCACCACACTGGGCCTAGAATTTTTATTTTTAAATTTTTATTTTATTTTTTTAAACCTTATTTATTTGTGTTATGGCTGGCTTAGCCTGTCCTGGGGGTGGGGCTGGCACAGCATGTGCTGCTGGGGATTGAACCCCGGTCCCTGCAGTTGCCTAAACTTTTCTAAGCAGGTGCTTTAGACCGCTGAGCCATCTCACTGGCCCGGGCCTAGAATTTTTAAAAGGCTGCAGATGGAGCTTAGTGCAAAGGCCCTGGATTCAATCCTCAGCATTCCCCAAAATAAATAACCCAAGTCCTGGCTCTCCTTCTGCCCAGGCCCGTGTCCGGCTCTGAGTGCTCTTGGCACCAGCAGAGTTGGAGTGGGGTGGTGCGGCCCTCGGTGGAGTCGCTGGCAACACAGCGTCTTGTGCCAGTGAGTCGGGCATGGCATCAGGGCAGAGAAAGGTGCCCCTCACAGCTGGGGATGGGTGACACTGATCAGGTCACCAAATAGGCCCTGCCTGGCAAGGGTCAGGGGTTAAGATGTGGGCAGGGTCCAGGTCCAGGAGCTGCCTGAGGACAGGCTGCTCGCAGAGGCCCAGCCCCTGCTCTTTGGCTGGGGCTTTCCCCCTCCTCTACAAGGTCAGATTTTGTTCTGTTCGTTTATTTAGAGATAAGGTCTTAATATATAGTCTAGGCTGGCCTTGAACTAATGCCAGTCCCCTTGCCTCCGCCTCCTGAGTGATGGGGTGACAAGCGTGTACCTTGTCACAATCTGAGGGGACAGAGGCTGGGAGAGACCTGGGCCTCCAGTGAGGACCTGTGTGCGGTGCCATCTTCGGGGTCTAGAGGAAATGGAAATGCCAAGTGCCTCGCTCAGAGTGGCTACACACGTCCCAAGGGCCAGCATGAAGACGCACATCTGTGGTCTGTGCACCGTGGGAGGCTGAGGCAGGAGGACCTCGAGTTCAAGTCCAGTCTGGACAACTTAGTGAGAACCTGTTTTCAAAACTCAAAAAAAGTGGGCTGGGGAGATAGCTCAGTGGTCTAAGTGCCTGCCTGGCAAACGCAAGGACCCAAGGTTGATTCCGCACGCTGGCCTGGGAACCCTGCAGGCCTGAAATCCCAGCTCTGGGGAGGCCGAGACAGGAGGATCAGTGTAAGTCTGAACTGCTTAGTGAGACCTTGTATCCAAATTAAAAAAAAAAAACAACAACTTTTAAAAAGTAAAAATTTAAAAGCTCTAGGAAGGAAATAAGCTCAAAGCAGAGGCCCTGGGTGCTAATCCCAGAGCACAGTGGAGGGCAGGACAGACAGACAGATGGACTGTCTGCACGGAGGCGCCAGCCCCTGCCAGCCCCTGCCGACCCCCGCCTCAGCCCAGGCCTCTCTGAGCCTGTTTCCTGCACCCCCACCAGCAAGCACGTGACCCCTGACCTCTGCCCCTAGTTGGGGCGCCAGGTGTGACTCACCCCCTCCTGCCTGCTGGAGCTGAAGTCCGGTGCCTCAGGCCACCCCTGGCTCAGTGACGCAGATACCGGGGCAGGCTCCAGCCTCGCTTGCCCTTCAGATACACATGAGCAGTTCTATAAATGTTACCATGTCTCACATATGCGCGAGTTCTGGTGTGAACACGAAACCTGTTTCTACGAAAATAATATGCTTGTCACCTGGGAATTCAAATTTACCTGGGCATCTCTGCCCAGCCTGTGACGGGGTCCTGGGGCTGCTGGACCTCGGGGCCACAGCTGCACCCTAGACGGCAGGCACAGAACCAGCCAGGCAATTTCTTTTGTTTTTTTCTTTTTTTCTTGTATTTTAGGGAAGGATGTACAGGGTGCTCAGGGTCTCACTACTAGGTCAGACTCGTAGTGATCCGCCCGTTCACAGCCTCCCAAGAGCTGGGATTACAGGCCTGCGCCACCACGCCCAGTCTCAACTGCCGGCTCAGTGTGCCCCAGGGGTGGGGCCAGCAAGGCTGACCCAGGGATCGAACACCTGGCCCCTGTGCCTGCTTGCAGGGGCTTTAATCGGCTGAGGTATTTGGCCAGCCCCTTTTTCTTTATGTATTTGGTACAGGGTCTCACTACGCAGCTCGGACTCCTAGTGACCCTCCTGGTTTCAGCTTCCCCAGCTCTGGGACCCAGGCGTGTGCACTGAGGCCCATGCAGCGTGTGAGACCAGGGATCAAACCGTGGTCTCGGCACTTGCCAAAGCAGGTGCTTAGTCTGCCGAGCTACCTTGCTGGCCTTGGAAAGAAAGGGTTTTATTTTGTTTTGTTTTGTTTGATGAGGTTGTGTTATGCAGTTAAGGCCTTAAATCTTTCCTCAGAGAGACTGACCAAGAGAATTCATTATGACGCCACAGGACACCGCATGCGCTGAAGGTGCAGCTGTGGCTCCCAGGGGCCTGGAGGGCCGCAGTACCACAAAGCTTCGCGTGCGCGTGGCCAGCGCTACCGTCTTTCTTCATGGTACCAGGGTCTGGGCCCTGGACGTGGGGCTCATTTCGTGTCTACTGCACGATGTTTGGATGGGACAGATGTTGGCATGAGTCACTTAGGGGTGAAGCAAACCTCCTTCTGACTGCCAGTCCTAGCCTCTGCAGGGCATGGCGGGCACAGACAGCAGGCGGGTGCCCCAGCCAGAGGGGACTCTGCTCGCCACCCTGGACCTTGACTGCAGACGGGCTTCCCTGAGCCTCCAAGGCCCGAGCAGTGGAGGGGTGGGTGTGCGAGGCCTGGCTCCACCCCTGTGGCCTCCCAAGGAAGACTGGGCATCTAGGTTTGTGGAAGCACAGCCCAGGGTCTGCACCCAGCCACGCATTTCTCAAGCCATGACCCCGCTCTCTGTTAGCCAACCAGTGATGCAGAGGCCATCAAAGCATTCATTAGGGGCCGGCCAAATAGCTCAGTGGATCAAAGCGCCTGCAAGTAGGCGCAGGGGGCAGGGGCCATGGGTTCCATCCCCGGGCCTGCTGTGCCAGCGGATCACTACGAGTCCATTCTAGTAGTGAGGCCCTGAACACCTTGTAGACTCTTCCCTAAAATACAAGAGGGAGACAGAGA
>PVKN010026325.1:0-13858 GCA_004027915.1 Capromys pilorides | reverse complement strand
AGGTGCTTAGACCACTGAGCTAGTACCCCAGCCCTCTACTCATTTTTTTCACATTATCAAATCAATTGATCTCTAAGCATTTCTCTTCGATTCCTTTACCCCAGTGATTTCTCTCTAGTCAGATTGATTGCATTAATTTTCTGGACCATTCATACAATGAAATTATCACGCTCTGTTTGATTTTTGCAAAATAATTATTCATGAATATATGTTTCACTTTTGTCCATGACATTAACTATAGCATACATTTCCTTGTATTCTTATTATTTATCACACGTAAATATTATATATAAATGGTACATATTTATGCAAATAGGAGTTACATTAGAATAATTACAAATGTGATAATGGTGATCCTTGGAAATAAGACCAGAAAAAATATACTTCACCCCCAAGAAAGACTAGCTAAAAAATCATCTACAAAATGGGACAGATCATAATTCATCTACCACTGGAACTCTTAAAATGCAAATATTAACTTCTCAAAACCCTACTTCCTCATCTAAAAAATATAAATAGATTCATCTCTATATAGAAACAGTATATATTGATTATATATTGAAACTATATATTGGAAGGATTGAACCAAGTTCTACTTGATCTAAAGTCCCTACTCTTTCTGCCATCTGTGGACCGCCTGTGGGAGTTAGGAAATACCCATTCTAACCCTACTTCTACTCACCAACTGTCTGGGTAACTTAGTCCAAGTCCCTGAACTTAAGTTCCCTGAGTTCTAAAATAAAGAAGACAACCATGGTGATAGCTCAATGGCATAAGTGCCTGCCTGGCAAGGGCAAAGTCTTGAGTTTAATCCCCAGTATCAAAAATAAATATATTAACTAAATAAAATCAAACAGAGACGATAAATAGGCCATTTGGCTTTAATTCATTTGAATATGACCTACAGTTAAGAAAGACTATTTTAAATGACAAGATTATTTTATCCATATATATATACACACACACACACACACACACACTTAAACTTATATGTAAGACTTTAAACCTTGCCAACATTAATTATATGAACTCAATCTATTTTTATTTGATTCCATGTTTAAAGTACCCTTCTATAATCCACTAAATCAATTTCACAACCAGATCAGAACCCAACCCTAGACCAACAGCCCTGTGAAACCTTTATTTGCTGTACAGCATGAAGTGATTACTCTCAGTGAGCTGAGAATGGCAGGGTAGAGTCCAGCACCATGCATTCAATCTGCTTTCATCAACCAGTAAATGTACAGGTCAGCACACTGATGGAACCTTGGGCTGTGAGGCTTTATACAAGTTCAACTACTGACACATCTTATGAACCAGGGCATATGACCTGCATCTAAACTTCTATCTATAAATTGAGAAGAATGAAAGCACTCACTGACCTCATAGACCAAACTCACAGTGAAAATTGAGTGTCTACAAGTCCTTTGCAAATGACAGGTAACCCTTTGCAGGTGACTATATTAGCAAGAAATGTGTTATAGCAGACACCATCCTAAATATGACACAGAAAATATGCTCTGAACATTATCAATTTGTAACCTCCATATCCTTAGCAAAACCTAAGTAGATGTTTTACAATGCCCCATCTTAGAAAAATATATAATTTTCCTTTATACTAAAAGAGAATGGTAGAAAAATGGGTAGAAGTGATTCCTATTTCAGAAACCTTGTAGAGTATGTCAGAAAAAATATGTTGTTAAATCACTTTAGACTTTGAAGATCTTTTCAATATTTCAGAGGAGAGTAGAATCCAAAAATGGTAAAGAAACTTTTTCTGATTCAATTTTGTTTATTAATGTCAGAAGAAGTTAGTTACAATGACAGGCAGCCTGTCCCTGTGGCAGATGGTGCTTGGACAAAGGGTGAGGGACAATTGCTTAAGTTAGAAAGAGGATCAAAGTATGTATTGTGAGGGATTTGATTCATTTTACATAAACGTATTTAGTACATTTAGCATTTAGTACAACTTAGGGCAACTGTAAATATAGTCCAATTACTCCCACCCCTGCCTGTAATACACGTACCTTTTATCACAGAGGAGTAAAATCTTTCCCCTTCCCATGTCTTTGAACTTGAACTGGTCTTATGACTCAGTTTAGCAAGGAATGGAAAAGAATATTGTGGGAAATGATGTGCCTCTTCTGTGTTTGTCCTGGAAGAGACCTTGTGCTCTTACAACCCTGGCTGGCCACTTCCCATAAGGGAAAGACGATACTAATCTGCTTGGTCACGATTGATAGCCACTAAACTAGTAGGTGTCCAGCCACAAGACATGAGAGAAGCTCTAATGTATTGCCCTGTGACCAATGATTGTGAGGCCAGAGCTGCAAAAGCATCCTGGTCCACATAGCTTCAGTCTTTACAGGTTTCCACATATAGCACTGTAATCTCACAGCCAGAAAAACCTGGCTTCCATTCACTCTCACCACCCTACAAAAACTACTTCTCATGCTGAGAAACTATAGCTCCTTGGGATGCTCTGACCTACACAAAGATCCTCACTGCCTATGTGGTATTAGAGTCTGCTGAGCTTTGTTTCCACTGAAAGAAATATTGATGAATAAGCACCTTGTCCTGGAGGAATCATGGGTCCTAGCACAGGTAGGTCACTGTGGACAGCTTATTGCACTTCCACTTCAAGGAGAATAGTCAATCCTTGTGAGATAGTAATTTTCTTCATCTCTGAGGCACAATATCTGATACTGATGCCTTAAAAGAGTGGAGGTTTATTTTGGCTCATGCTTTCAATCATGTAAAGCTGACTCAAGGCAGAAACAGCATACTGAGAGGATCTAGTGTAGATCTGCTCCTGTCTTGGTGGACAGGAAGCAAAGAGCAAGGGAAGGAACCAGACAGGGAGATATACTCTTCCAGTTCACACTCCAATGACCACCTCTTCTGACCAGGCCCAACTTCCTAAAACCATATTCAACTAAGTAGCTCTTATGATTCAATCACCTTCCAAAAGCCTCGCCACTGAAGGCATGAGGCCTGTGGAGGTATGCCCCACATCTAAACTATAGCATTCCACCAAAGCCCCCAAAATAATTACATACATCTCTTTATGCCAAATACGTTCAGTTCATCTCTAGGACTCATCAAAGTTTTAACTATTTCACTGATCCTGAAAGCCCAAGTCCAAAGTCTCCCCTCAGACTCAAGGAAAACTCTTGGCTCTCAGCTTCTTAAAAAAAGAAAGTTAAGCACCGCTGAGATGCAATGGAATAGGGTTATCATTCTCATTCTAAAGAGGAGAAATGGGAGGATAGAGGGAGTAGGACCAAAAGAAGACCAAAATCCAGCAATGTAAACACTGCAGTCTGTAGTTACTCATCCAACACTCAGGGAAAGTTGCATAAACAATGACCTCCAAAGGGCACACATAGACACGTGGAGAGGCTTTGCTCACTCTCTGGGGCTATCCTCAGCTGATTTTCAATGTTCCTGTCTTCTCTAACTTGCATAGGCTCTCCAATTCAATTTCAGCTTCACTCTTTACAGCTACATCACCACTCTTTCATAGGTACACTGCCTGGTCTTGCATACCTTCCAAAATCTGAGGGGAATCATCCTTGACCCCATAACCCTTGTATTCTGCATGCTTGTAAAAACAGTAGCAAATGGATGAAAATATCCCCCACCAGCTCACTATGTATCCAGGATATCATAGTCCGTATGTTACAGCTTATAACTAGATGTCTTCCTAAATCCTCATGCTGCCATAGATGAGGTCCATGGAAAGTGATTATGGAACATTATAGCCTACTTGATATTAGCAGATGGGGCCTGTTTTGCTGGACCAATCCCTATGGCAATGACCCTGAAGGTTGTCTCTCCCTTTCTGACTCCATCAGTTATCTTTTCTATTTATTGTCCTTCATGGCACTAGAAGTTCTCTTCCAATCTGCCCCTCTGCTGTGAAGCCATGCTTTGTAACCAGCCAACTGTGGACTGAAACCTCTACAAAATGTGGGCCAAAATAAATGCTTTATCCTTTAACTCATGAGTGTTGATACTGTGTGCCAGTGATGAGAGAGTGGCTAAGACATGGATGCCCCTGAGTTGTAATTGCACAGGCCTCTGAGTGCTTGGTCTTGTGAGGTATAGCCAAAGTCTCCCTTTAGTCTCATCTTCCAGAATTCCAGGGCTTTTCTATCATCTCCTCACGCTGTTACTGTGTATTCAACAGGATAGCTTGAGATGCTCTGCCTTCTAAATCAGTCTTAAGTCTCCTCTTTCTCTAACCTCTGTATTACTCTTCCTATATCTGCCAATCCAATAACATCAAAGAATTCCCCAAACATGTGCACTTCCCTGTGATAACAAAGAAAAATCTGTCCCTGAGAAAAAGAGTAATGGATATTCTCCTATCTAAGGACAGGTTATCATTCAGGGTTTACTAAAGAAACAGATATGATACAGGATATACAAATGTGTAAAAGAATTACAAGACTGTCTTGTAGTAGTGAGCCAGAGTAGGATGAGGAACTGCACAGAGGGTGTCTGTACATTGGAGGATGAAGGGTTCAGTCCAAGGTCTGGAGCTTACTGCAGTGTTTCATGAAAGTCCACACCACGAGGCCAGTGTGTCTGTGAGTGGAGGCTGAAGAATCCACACAATGAGGTTATAGAGTCTGTGACAGAAAGCTGAAAATATACAACGAAGGTCAAAGAGTCTATGATGAAACCTAAGAGTCTATGACAAAGGCTGAAGAGTCCCGAGCAGAAGCAGAACCATGTGGGCTAGAGGCTAGAAGACGATGATGAAGCTTAAGGCAAAGACTGGAGCTCTGCCAGAGGACTAGCAATCAGTCCTTCCTCATTTTTCTTTTACTGTGTGCTGCCTACCCACCCAGGGCCGGGGAGGGGGATACCTTTATACCCACACCATCTCCGTGCCCTTCTCTTGCACAAGCTAAGGATATTTACAAAGTGAGGATACTGACCATGCTGAATCACTTAAACTTGTAAACTTCTCAAGTTGACACAGTGAGCAACATCCTAGAGTGGTAAGGTCATGCTCTTTACCTGGGATGCAAAAATGCTGAGTTACTTATTTAAACTTGTAGACTTCTCAAGTTACTATGATGTATCTAAAACTACAGGCAGGGACACAACTCTGGAACTGCCCAAGAATCCCTTTCCTTCCAGTTTACCATGATTCATGGCTTCACTGAAGTCTTATTATGAATCTCCATTATTTGCTTTTCATGGAAATATGAAGAAATGGACGAATTTTCACTTATATATGAAATAGCACCTATCTGTAAGATTCTTTGCTATGCTTAAATATTAAAAAAGAGTTATTATTTTATAGGCATAAAAAGAGGAAGAAATGGACAGGGTTGACATGTAAGTATTTCACTTTAACAGAATTCAAGTCCATTTGACAGTTCATATATATGTTTCAAAGATAGAGTTTGTATAATAACCTTGTTACCAGCCACCTTCCTACCACTATCTTTTAGTATGTTATAAATTAGTATCTAGTGATATTTTATGTGTTGAAAATGGCAGCCCAGTGCAATATTTTACAAATTTGATAATTTTCAGCTTTTGAAAATATAGGGGAGTAAACAAGAATGAAAAATATATTGGTCCGTTCATTCAAAACTTAGGGAGCATTACTCATTTAAAAAATAATTATAGGAAGCAAAGCTATAGAAGGTATTAAATAGAAAAAGATCCTCCTCCATTTTCTATTGTAGAAATAGGAACTCTAGGCAAGGAATATATAAGATATAGCAGAGGGCTGGAGCAGGAAATATTAACTGTAATAAAATCACAGTTAATTTATAGGTAAAACATTAATAATCACCATATTAAGTATCTACAGCACATAATTACATCACAGCCATTGCTCTAGGTAGCTATATCCTTTTTATTAGCTAGAAATCAAACCTTACAGGAAGGGCTTCTTGTGGATCTTTTATTGATCATGATGATGAATTTACAGGGAAGACTTTAATTTCAAGCTCACATTATTTACAGGATACAGGGGTGGGGTGGTTACTAATTTCTACACTTTCTTCATAAATGGTGTCCATGTGATTTATCTTCAGGGCTTGTACCCCACACCATAATGACTTTAGCAGACTGACCCCATTCCAGGTTTTTGTTACCTAAATATTGTGAAAACTCAATAATGAAAGAATTTGTTTGAAAAGCACTCACTTCACCTTTATTAGTTTATGCTTCTAAACATATTTATTAGCCTCAGTTTTTTTTAATTTTTTTTTTAATGAGCAGAACATATTTATTGAGGAAAAGAAAGCTCCTGTCCAAGAGAGGGACAGGAGGGGTGTCCCGAGTGGGTGTCCCCCAGAAGCTGTCTCTTCCAGGGACTTTTATAGAGCAGAAGTCACGGGAACTCGCTAGGTGGGTATAAGGTGGGGCAAAGACTATGGTCAACCAATGAGAGTACCAGCACCATTGCTCAGGTAACATTGATTAAAATCAGGATCTAATGGGAAGGCAAGTCACGTAGCAAGTGGGCAAGAACACCGCCTATAGAACTTGGGCTCATGACTCTTTGCAGGGTCTTTCAAGGTGATTGATACCTACTTAGAGTATCAATCCCTGATGCCCATCCCTAGGGAAGTATGTAGTTGCTTCTGTTTACTCTTGTCTTAAGATCTGGCCCACGGCGGAGGAGTGTCTACCTCTAGTTGGAAAGTCACCTTGTCTTCCATGTCGTCCCTGAGGGCCTGGCCCTGTAGCCTCAGTTTTTTAAAAAATTAATTTTATTGTACATTTTAGATGTATTCATCATAGGCATTTTGTATGTATATATAGTATATCCTCAATACTCTTCTTTCAATCCCTTTTCCCCCAATATTTAAATTTTTCCATTTTTCCTTCTAATCTCTTTTTTGCTTTTTCCTTCCTTTCTTTCCCCATCCCTTTCCCCTTCTTTCCCTTCTCATTTGAAAATTTTCTTCCTATTTTCCAATATCAATTATACAAAAATTTTCCTGCAGATCAGAATATACAGTGGCTCTTGGAAGAAAACCCTCATTGTAAAGAAACATAATGTAGTTCACGGAACCTAGAAGACAAATAAGAATAGATTAGAGAAATACATACTTTTGTTCTCTAACCTAGGACCATATCCACAAACCTACTGTTCACCTCTTATTCCACCTTCTCTTTTAAACATAGCTGATAAGGAAATAGCTGAAATAGCTGATAAGAAGAATAAGAATCCACTCTGAGAAGGAGGACTATCACTGACGTTCATCATGGATATGATGGTTTGAAAGCCTAAATCTTGATCCACTGGACATCTAGCTAGAATGTAGCAGAGCTGGGTACTCTGAAGGACTTCTGTACCCAGCATTCCTCTTCTCTCTAGTATGAGCATAAAGTCCATGGCTTGAGGAGAAACAACAGAAAAGTAAGTAAAAATAGAAAGGAGTGCTGAGCGTTTTCTGTCCTCACCTTCACAGGTAGAGGAAAAAGAGAAAAAGAGCCTAAAGATATGGAAGAAACATTCTCTTCTCCTTTATTCACTTGTTTTTACCCCCCAAAAACCTCCATGCACACAAACTGAGTAGCGCCTTCATCAGGTAATAGACATTGTATAAAATAGATCTGAGTAAAGAGAAAGAACTCAAGTCTAATTTGCTGTTGCCCATTCAAGGCATCAGTAGAATTCAGAAAATCATTTTGCTACCTCTGGCAAGTTAGGAGAAGAAGAAGCAGCATGTGGCACTTCCAACTGATAACATGTTCACAACCAGACATCCGGATTATTATAAGCTAGTCCAATGTGTATTGTTAGTCCATATTTTGATTTGGGTGGATTTTTCAAAAACAAAAATGACATCTCAGAATGTCATATCAAGAAAGATTACTCTGAGAACATGACAAAACAAGACAAAGTCACTGAAACAAACAAACAAAAAAAACTGTCTCTCACACCCCAAACAAGTACATTGTTTACCACTAATACCTCTGTTCTTTTCTGTAGTCTATCTTTCCTACACATTATTGAGTTATGATAAAACTTATGGTAATGTACAAATAGTGTTTAGAAAAATTATCATGCTGCATCTTGTACTCTGAACAACTACAAGATGACAACAATATGCATTGTATTAATTATTGTGACTGTCCCACTAAAAATAAAAAATAAATAAACTTACACTAATGTTTAATAACACCCACATAGAGTGAGACTTTACTTCTTTATGTTCTCCCCCATGCCACTCAGTTATAATTTAAATCTAAAACGTCCTCCAGAACTCTCCTCATTCAGAGGAGGGGCTTCTGGAAGGAGATTGGGTCATGGGGTGCTGTACTCATCACTGGACTGGTGCATCATCCTCCCATGAGTTAGCAGCTGAATGTGCCCACAGGATGCAGCATCGGGTGGGCAGTGGTGGTCTCTGGGAATAGGCCCAGAAAAAAGCATGGCCTTCACTCTCTGTCTGCTTCCTGACTGACACTGCGTGATTAGTCAGATTTCTTGTCATTAGGACAAAATATCAAACTCCTGTAATTTAAACTAGGAAAGACTTTTTAGTTTTCTTTTATTTTATTTTGAAGAGTAAAACCAGAAGCAAAAGCAAATAGTAGAAACAGCAACTGAAACAGGGCAATAGACAACAGTACAGACATTACAAATTTTCAAAACAAGAATAGCTAATTAATATTTGTTATATTATCTATTTTGTCATCAAATCTGTTGCTCATATTAACAGATATAGTTATGCAAGATTGGACAATAATTGAATATTGATGCTTGCTTTCAATAGACTATAATTTTTTGTCTTTTCTACTTTTCTAAGTTTGTTTTAAAGAGAGTGTAATAATAATTGATGAGAAATTAGAAACAGCACACATTGAGAAGACCTAGATGAGAATTTCAACCCTGGTTTTTGTATTACACATTGCTGTCCCCTATGTAGCTGCTTAGATCACAGATATCAGCAGACAGAGTTAGTTAAGGTGAAAATTTTAAATAGGAAAGCATCGTTTTGCAGTGGAGTCAGTCAGGATCATTTGTTTCCAAGGCAGAATAGCAATACAGAATGATGTGGCACATGAAAGTGGTTCACTGCCTGGTGGCCAAGAGGCAGAGAGACAACAGAGGAGCTTGGATGAGAACAGGTCCTTCCAAGTCGTGTGCCCAGTGAGCTGTCCCTTCTGACTAGGCCCTAACTCCGAAATGTGAGACATGGGGTGGGGTTTTTATACCTAAACCATGGATGGAGTAGCCAGTTTTTCTCTGTCCGCCTCCTTCCACTATGCAACATCTATGTTGGAGTTAACCTAGTATAAGCTGAACCCTCTACAACTGTGAGCTAAAATAATTCTTTCCTGCTTTGAGATGCAAGTATCAAGTATTTTGTCCCCAAAACATAAAAGTGACTAACATACCAACAAAACCTCAGATCCTATAGGAGGTTCTTCCTAGCACCCTCTTAGAGACACTTCTTTGCTCCCTTTCCACAAGCATAGTTTTAACATGTTCATCTATAGTGCTGTTTCTGTGTTACTAAGGCAAAGACATTGACAGAAGGCAAAGGGAGCTGCCAAAACTTCCAGAGTGGGTTGCCATGTTTGAGTTAAGTGCTGTATTGATTTGCCTTTGAGTATAACAAAAATACAAAACCTCAAAGCATGCCACCAAAATATTTATTGTGAATGAATCTGGTGGTGTTAGGCTGCTGAGTTTAGTGACACTCATAAAGATTTCAGAGAGCAGCTGAGCCCAGTTTGGGTTGGGCTAATTAGTGTTTTTATTTCATTTCAGATTCTCTCATCTTTCAATGAGCTGCCCCTGTTACTAGTTTTGGTGTAGAAGATGCCCCCCCCCCAAAGACCCATATTCTAAAAGTTTGCACCTCAGCTTATCACTACAAGGAGTGTGTTCTAATTTGAAAGCAAGCATAGTGAGATATCTCAGATGACTGAGGTTGTAGCCTCCAGAAGATTATGGGAATGGTCTCTTCTATGTCTTTGCTTTCCCGCCGTGAAGGAAGCATCTTGCTCCACAATGCACTCTCCACCATGAAGGTCTGACTTGTCAAAAGCCCAGAAGAAGTAGGGCCAGTCAAGAAGGGACAAAATTGCCTGCCAAAATAAGTATTTTTCTTGCAATTTGATCATCTCAAGTGTTGTTTACAAAAACAGAAATCTTACTAACTGACTTGTTTGTGAATGAAGGCAGAGGCCAAGAAACGCAAGAAGAAACATCTGTGGTCTCTTGAGGGTATAGGATCAAAGTGGCCACAATAGCATTGGCACTTCACTTTGACATGAAGAAAGTAACCTGCATTGAGCATGGGTGACCAAAGTAAGTTGCACAACCAGAGCATAGGTGAGGCAGCTGGAGGAATGGGATTCAAGCACTTTAGGGAAGCAAACTACAGTGTCCATGGCAAATAGTGTAGGGAGGGAGGGGAAAGACATAGGGCTGTTGATGCAACTCACTAGAGTTAGCTTTATAGTCTCCCAGGCTAAATCTGAATGAAAATTATAGACTAACCTCAAGGAGCTTGCAATATCAGTCAGAGACAACCAGAAAAGCAGGACTTCAAGAGCCAAGAAAGATTTGTGTCCACACTCTTCAGGTTCTCTCTTTCCCTGTAGGCTACAAAGAACTGAGAAAACAAATATTTATTCTCTGGAATGACTTAGAACTATCCAAGGGAGCATTTAAACTGCTACCATGGACCAAGTCTTATACAAAATTGAGCTAAAATGAACTTTTGTCTCCATTAGCCAGCAGTGTGATATCGGCAAAAGACCTGAGTAGGTGAAATAAACAAGATCAAAATTCTCTGCACCTCAAAGTTATGCAAGTTGAAATTTGTGACTTTGGATATATTCATTGCTAACAAATGCGACTATCTGAAGAAGTCTAAATGTTAGAGGACCTCATTCACGTAGCTAGCTATTTCTCCTCTCCTTTGACCTAGAAGTCAATGTTGCTAAATGATGAACACTTTCTCCATCTGTCTGATTAGAAACACTTGTCTCAAACTTGACGACTTGACCTCTTTAGTAGCATTATTTCTAATTTACTTCTCAAATGAAATTACTTTATAAATACCTCACAGGCTATTGTGAGAATCAAATTAGTGAACAGATGTGAAAGTATTCTGAAAAGTTCAAAATGTTATAGAAATATAAAGTCGTCTGATGTGCTGTTACAATAATAACCATGCAAGTGTGCTAACAGGGTTTGCTTTCTAATTATCCAAACAGCCTGGCATGGAGGAATGAATACTGGATCCAGTCAGAACTCCAAAACCAGCTCTGTACTGCTTAACAGTGTGACCCCAGGCAAGCCTACCTTGTCCCCTCCAGAATTTAATGTTGCCATCAGTAAAGCAAAAAATGAAAAAGTGAAGGCAGAGAATTTCTTTCTTTTTAATATATTTAGGACAGGATCTACAGGGTCTCACTACATAAATCAGACTCTAGTGGTCCTCCTGTTTACAGCCTCCCAAGTGCTGGGATTACAGGCACACACCACCATGCCCAGTCTCAATCACTGTCTCATCACACCTTGGGGCTAGGGCCAGCATAGTAGGCCCAGAAATTGAACCCTGGCCTCTGTGTCTGCTTAAGCAGGTGTTTTAATCCACTGAGCTATCTGGCCAGCCCACCACAGGATTTCTGAAGCACTTTTGAACTCCAAAGCAACTTCTTGACATTTTCCCCAGTTATAATGTTTAATTATTTGAACATTATTCACACAATATTTTTAAATGCTCCGATAATTGAATATATAATAATATATATATATATATATATATATATATATATATATATATATACACACACACACCTTTTTCATTTTTTATGCTTTGTAGTACCGAGGATTGAACTCAGGACACTGCAATTTCCAGGCTTATTCTACTGAGATATATCCCTGGCCCCTATATATACCTTTGGATGCCTGCTTTTAAAACAATAGTAAAACAATTCTTGGAGTTAACTTTATTGTATCCTCTTTGAAGATATTTGCTTCAGTTAATCCCTTTGGACCTATAGGGCTTATAGTTATCCTACTCCACCTCTCCTCTGAAGCCTCCACTCAGGGACATCAATAAACCCTCTCCAAGTTTCTATAGCTCTTTTGCTCTTCTTCACCAACTTCACTGTCTCCATTGTTGCCACTTGCATAGTAGCAATTATAGGAAATCAATCCATTCTGAGCTAGGAATCATGCTAAGAAAGATAATGTAATATTTTAATGCCCACAAAAACTCTCCATGGTAGATTTAACTCTTCTTATTTCACATGTTAAGAAACTTAGTTACAATGTGATAGGATATGTTGCCAAAACCCACATGACTCAGGAAGGTAAAATCAGACATCACTCTTCTCTCTGACTTCAAGGTCCTTATTTCTCACTAAGTCATAATGCCTCATGGTCTCTACCAGAAATTTTTGTGCTACAATAATTTGACTATTCATTTGTCCCCCTTCTAGAACACTTGAAAATACTTGTTCTGTTTTGTAATCTCAATATTTAGCACAGTGCCTGTGACATAGAAGAAGCTCAGTTAATGTTTGCCTCTTGAATAAATCATAGCAGAGACATGGCTGATTTCTCCTCTTACATTCAATATGCAATATATGATTTCCTATAATGATGCATCTTTTCATAATGGCTCTTTTGGTGGCTATTTGCAGTGCTGTGGATGGTTCCACTAAGCAAAAACTTAGTAGCTATACTCCATCCCAGACATGTACAGGCATTTTTAACTCAAGCTTTTAGATCTATAATCTAGGTAGGAAAGGACTTCTTAGTGTGCAGCACTGCCAAGTATTGTAGTAAAAAGGAAAAACAGAAAACTTTTGTCCTTGCTTTTGAGACCAGTAATACAAGTGGTATAAAAGGAGAGAAAATACATGAATAATAACACAAAGCAAATGTAATTAAGCACATGCTTATTTAGCACAGGTAATTATAATGCCCCACTTTATCAGGACAAAGATCATATTGTCATTATGGGAGCCCATCAACACACAGAAAGTCACTGAGCAATTCTTAGGCTCAATGTTCTTAGTGACAGTTGCATTCATAGGAAGCACCTCCAAATCCCAAGTCACGGCCCCATGTTGTGTTTGTCTTTCTTTGTCCACAGATGTCTGCTTCCTTTCCCCCTCCTCATCCTGCTCTGTTTCATTATGTCTTAAAATTTCAAACATCTCCATGGTTTAGTTTCCAGAACTCCTTCAATTAAAAAAAATCCACTCTCCTGTCTCCATTTACAAGTCTATAAACTTTGTGTCAAATCATTGATTCCACATTGTCAATCTAATCTTATAAGCCCCACTTGATTTTCTAAATGTTTTCTGGGCAATTTTCATGCCCTCTTTCAAGAACTAACTGTAAATTGGCATGTAGAACATCAAGTGTAACATTTTTATCTTTACTTTGTCTTGATGTTTCTCTCAGTCAGGTAATCAAAAGTAGTTATTAGTCCTATCCATAGAGACACTATGTACCTTTCTCGTGAATTTTATCTCCGGCCTGTTCTTTTAGTCATATGTCTTAGTCACTAGGACATTGAGCACTAAAATATCTTCTGAAGTGTCTTCCTGCTTATGACATTCTGCATCTCCACCACCCCATGTCTTTTCTAAGCCCTACGATTTTTGCCAAAATTCATCAGTGGTGTGCATAGAGAAAGGCAATGAGGCAAGACCGAAGTGCTTTGGTCTTAAAATCAGAACTGCAGTCAGGTCTCAGCAGCAAGCATGATCATTACATGACATTGACGACCTCTGAGTTTCACTTTTCTCAACTCTAAATTGAGAATAGTACTACACATTTGCCAATGTTATGAAGATTTAAATGGAAAAATGTAAAAATCTCAGCATGCAAAAA
>PVKN010026324.1:0-13883 GCA_004027915.1 Capromys pilorides | reverse complement strand
TGAATGCTTCAAACTGGAAAACGACCTAGTGCATTTTTGGCCAAGAGAACGCTTGAGTCTGCAATTCACTGGCCCCTTAACACTTTTATCAAAACATAAGCATTCAGGGGCCAGCGAGATGGTTCAGTGGTCTAAAGCGCCTGCTTAGGAGAGCTCAGGCAACTGCGGGGACTGCAGTTCGATCCCCGGCACCACATGCTGCGCCAGCCCCACCCCCAGGGCGGGCTGAGCCGGCCATAATATCATACATACATACATACATAAATAAAGTTGGAGGCTAGTCTGGGCTCCACAAGAGACATTATTTTTTTTTAAGACTTTACATATTTTGGGCTGGGGAGATGGTTCAGTGGTTTTAAAGTGCCTGCTTAGGAAAGCTCAGGCAACTGCAGGGACTGCGGTTCAATCCCCAGCACCATATGCTGCACCAGCCCCACCACCAGGGCAGGCTGAGTCAGCCACAAAATAAATAAACAAAGAAACAAACAAACAAATAAAGACTTTATGTATTTTATTTTATTTTATTTATGTTAAGGCCGGCTTAGCCTGCCCTGGGGGTGGGGTTGGCACAGCATGGGGTGCCAGGGATCAAACCACAGCCCCTGTGGTTGCCTAAGCTTGCCTAAGAGGCGCTTTAGACCGCTGAGCTATCTCACTAGGCCCAGCACAAGAGATATTATTGCCAACAAAACCAGACATCTAATTCCTTTAGTTTGTTTTGTATTTTAGGGCAGGGTCTACAGGGTGTTCAGGGTCTCACTACTAGATCAGACTTGTAGTGATCCACCGTGTACAGCCTCCCAAGAGCTGGGATTACAGGCTGGTGCCACCACGCCCAGTCTCAATTGTAGTCTCATTGCGCTCCAGGGGCAGGGCCAGCACTGTAAGCCCGGGGAATCAAACCCCGGCCCCAGAGCCTGTTTGCGGGTGCTTTAATCTGCTGAGCTATTTGGCCCACCCTTAGACATCTAATTCCTGACAAGAGTAGCTGCTTTTCCTTTGGTCTTCCCCATTTCTCCAGATTTCTTCCTCTTCCAGAACGCTTGCATTACGCGCAACTCCTGCCTCATTTGACCCAGTCCATTGGCACATCCCTGCCTTCCAACCCTGGGCCATCGCCACCGTGGGCCGCCTCCCCTCCTTGGCTTCTTGACCCCACCCTACCCACCAACAGCAGAATCTACACAGTGGGGGCTGGGGAGACAGCTCCGTGGCACAAGTGCCTGCCTGGCAAGTGCAAGGTCATGAGTTTGAACCCCAGTCCCACACACACACAAAAAAAGAATCTACACAGTGGAGTGAACACGGCATTTCAAGAAATGAACGTCGACTGGGTATGGTGGTGCACCCCTAGAACCCCAGCTCTTGACAAGCTGAGCCACGAGGATGGCTGCCAATCTGAGGCCAGTGTGGCCTCTCTATCTCACACACAAAAAGTCTGATGACATCTCGGTTTAATCCCCTGGCAATGTCCCCACTCTGCCAGGGGCTCCACCTCCTCCACCCGCCCCCACCGAGCTCTGCATCTGCAGGGAAGGGCGCCCCGCCTGGCCTCTGCGTAGCTGTGCTCGGTTGGTTCTCCATCCTTTCCTGGTGGGAGCCCAGTCCATATCCTTTTCCGGGTCTTTGCTGTTGCCCTGGACCACCGGCCTCCCCGCCCCCAGGATGGTTCCTTACTCTGCTGGATATTTTTCTTAACTTTTTTTTTTTATTTTGGATTTTTTCATGATAGCCTTTTTGTTTTGCTTTTCGAGACAGGGTCTCACTGTGCCGCTCAAGCTGGCCCTGAGTTCTCTACTTAGCCCGGGCTGACCTCCAACTCGCAGATTAGGCTTGCGTGCAAGCAAGACCGGGGCTGCCTTGGGGCACTGCCCAGCAGTCTCTGCCGAGTTGTTTTCAGATCAAGTTTGCTTTCTCCTCTCCCTCTCGCTGGCCCTCTGGCTGGATCCAGGCTCCAAAGGCAGATTTTTGTGGGCTCGTGCACTTTGGAGACCTCTTCAGGACCACTGGAGCCAATTCCACAGTGTGTGTGTGTTGGGGGGGCGTGGAGAATTCCATGCACCTGTAATCGCAGCTACTCAGAAGGCTGAGGCAGGACTGCTAGCTCGAGTCAGCAAGACTGTGTCAAAATTTAAGAACAGGGGAGTGGGTGTTGCTCAGCAGCCCCTGGGTTCAGTTCCCGTCACCATAAAATAAAATCAAGCTGGTGGGAGTGGTGGGTGATAGGTTCTGGCCCTGGTATGAATTGCTAATCATTATGGTGGTCATCTAATACGGCCCAAGACGTTGAAACAACAGCTTGTCTTCCAGAGACCACCTCCCTGCTCCTTCTCCAACTCAGCCCAGGGTGCAACTTCCTTTCCCCACCACCTCAGGTGTATCTGAACACTCCCCTCAAGCTCCAGCCCTGGCACAAAGGCCCTCAAAGCCTCAGCCTCCCTGTGTTCCAGCCAAGAATCTCTTATCTCCCCCAGGTTTTCTCTGCGTCCTCAAAGATAATGAAGCCCTTTTCCCTTCTTCCTTCTGTTTCTCTTATGAGTAGCCTTCCAAAAAAACTATCAGGGTCATGCCCCTGCAATCCCAGGACTCAGGAGGCTAAGGAGGATCACTGAGAGTTCGAGGTCAGCCAGGGCCACAAACTTTTCAAAAATAAAAAAAAAAAGAAAAGACAGGATGATGCAGAGGGTGTGTGGTGACTGTGCCCGCCTGGTCCTGGGGACTGCGGGCTACGGGAAGAGAGAGCTTGAGGGTGTGCCTCGGGGGTGGCGCGGGCGCACACCCACCGCACAGAAGCAAGGCCTTGGGTTCAAGCCCAGCCTCAAAAAACTGGTTTGACTTTGGGCGTTGTCAGTTCGGGGGGAACACACACTACTGCCCATTACTGGGATCTTGGGGACCCCTTGCTCTCTTGAGGTGACCACGGAAAAATCAATGGTCTGAAATGTTTTCTTGTTCGCTTCGTTTTCTTTACCGCCAGTAGATGGAACTCGGGGCCTCCCACATGCGGGGCAAACGCTACCGCGGAGCTACTTCCCGGCCCTTAGCGCGCCAGCACGTCCCGCTTGCAGGGTTTCCTGAGGGCTGCCGCCTGGCTTCCCACCACCCCGCCACGCCGGGGCTCGAGATCCCAGCCAGGCCTCTCACTTCCACCCGGCTGGCCCCCCATGATGTGCTCCGGCCGCGAAGGCGCCCGCGGGGCTCGGGAAGGTGCGCGCCCCATCCCCGGCACTCTGAAGGCCTCTGGCTACCCAGGCTGGACCCAGCGTTCTCCTTCAGAGGCGGGGAGGAAGCTTCGGATCGCCACGGCTCGCCCGCCCACCTCCCTCGGGTCTGGACGGAGCTTGAACCACGGGCTCCTCCGTCCCGCTCAGGGCACTCGCGCCCCGCCCCACCCCCAGGCACCTCTCGCGAGAGTTCCGCCGCGAACTGCGGTTAAAAGGTCTGGCGCCTCTCTTTTTCCGTAGTGCGAAGTTGTGGTCCGTGAAATCTTGGTTCCGAGCCCCTTCAGGACCCGGTCCGCGGGTTGCCGGCGGAGCCCGGCTCGGAGGGCTCGGTGAGTCGCGGCCCTCCGCGAGTCAGGAGCCCCCTTCCGTCCCTCCTCCAGCCCTTGGAGCCCCGGGTGCTGCCGGGTCGGGTCCCCTCTCCCGGGAGCCGGGCTCACCGCTCACCGTCGCCCCGTCCCCCCCGCTCATCGGCAGGCCCGGCACCATGGCCACCTTCCGCTCGGGCCTGCTGGTGCTGACGGCGCCGCTGCCCGCGCTGGCCCCGCGCCTGGCTCCGCTGCTCAGCTCGGCCGCGCGCCTGGTGAACCGCACGCTCTACGTCCATCTGCAGCCGGGCCTGAGCCTGGCAGGCCCCGCGCAGCCGCCACCCGGCCCGGTGCCCGCCACCTTCGAGGTCCTCGACGTCCTCTCGCTGCTCTACGCGGGCGCCGATCGCCACCGCGGCCTGGATGTGCGAGTGCTGCTGGCCAACGTGCAGGCCAAGAGCGCCCTGCCGCCCGCGCCAGCCCCTTCGGTGCAGAACCTGGCGCACCCGCCGGAGGTGGTGCTCACGGACTTCCAGACCCGCGACGGCAGCCAGTACAACCCGGTGAAACAGCAGCTGGAGCGCTACGCCACCAGCTGTTACAGCTGTTGCCCGCAGCTGTCGTCCGTGCTTCTGTGTCCGAACGATGGGACCGGGGAGCTGCCCGTGGAGCCCCTGGATGTCCCCTTGCCCTCCACCATCAGGCCTGCGTCCCCCGTGGCCAGGTCCCCAAAGCAGCCCGTGCGAGGCTACCACCGCGGTGCCGTAGGCGGCACCTTCGACCGACTGCACAACGCCCACAAGGTGCTGCTCAGTGTCGCCTGTGTCCTGGCCCAGGAGCTGCTTGTGGTGGGAGTGGCGGACAAGGACCTGTTGAAGAGTGAGTGACAGGCTCCTCCATGTCCTTGCGGGGTCGAGGAGGCTGGGTCGATACCCTCTGCTGGCTGTCCCAGGGGCTAACGGTGACCACTACCCAGAACGCTTTAGTTAAGGAACACACGGAGCTCTGTGCCTGGTCGCCCGGGACCCTCCCCCTCCGGAGCCCCAGGAGTGCAGCTCTGTGCCTGGTCGGCCAGGACCCTCCCCCTCCGGAGCCCCAGGACTCTGGACTTTGACCTCATGCAGGTCACCAGCTCTTGAGACACCGGGTCCATGAACCTGTGAGTTAAAGGAACAGTGCCCAGAGAGGGGACCAGAGGACGCTGGGCATTCTGATGTGCCAGCTAAGTCTCACGACCCATCCTGACAGGTCCATGGTGTGTCTGGTGGCTTGTTTCATGGCCTGTTCTACAGGCCCGTCTTGTAGTGACCACAGTGCTTGACCGTTTCCTTTGTCCCCACCGAAATGTTCCGTCATTTTCTTCCCTTTGGCCTGGATCACAAGCAGCCTGTCTGTGGCTGCCTCTGTGGTGGGAGCTCCCTCGACCACCCACACAAGGCCCACCAGGCGCTGTTCACGGTCTCATGTCATTGTTCCTAAGGGGACATTTGTGTGCAGGACCCTTGCTCCCCAGTAAACAGCCCTTGCTCTGCTTCTGCGCCCCTCCCCCAGGCAAGGTGCTCCCTGAGCTGCTCCAACCCTACTCACAGCGAGTGGAACATCTGCGTGAGTTCCTGGTGGACGTCAAGCCCTCCTTGACTTTCGATATCGTCCCCCTGCTGGACCCCTATGGGCCTGCAGGCTCTGACCCCTTGCTGCAGTTCCTGGTGGTCAGCGAGGAGACCTGTCGAGGGGGGATGGCTGCCAACCGCTTCCGCCTGGAGCATGTAACCCTGTGGGAGATGGGAGAGGGAGTGGGGAGCGGGGGGCAGTGAGGGTGCAGGGTGGTGGGGAGAGGCTGGGAGGACTGGATCCCAGCTTCTCGGCTGAGCCCTAGCAGCCTGGGGCAGCTTGGGGTTCTGGGTTTATCCTCCCCGCTCCCCCTTCCCCCTTGCCCACAGGGCTTGGAGGAGCTGGCCTTGTACCAGATTCGGCTGCTGAAGGACCAGAGTCACCAGGAAAATGAAGAAGACAAAGTCAGTTCCTCTAGCTTGCGCCAGCGATTGTTGGGTACCCTCCTTCGGCCCCCGAACGTAAGCCTCCTTACCCCTTCCTCCGGCTCATGCCTGGCATGCCAGGAACACTGGGAAGGAGAGAGCGAGCATTTCTGTCCCCGCCATCTACCCACAGAAGAGGCCGGAGCTCCCAGCCTCTCTCTACGTGCTCGGCCTGACAGGCATCAGTGGCTCTGGGAAGAGCTCCATAGCTCGGCAGCTGAGGAACTTGGGGGCGTTTATCATCGACAGTGACCAGCTGGGTCATCGGGCCTATGCCCCGGGCGGCCCCGCCTACCAGCCAGTGGTGGAGGCCTTTGGGACAGGTGAGGACCAAGGAGGTCTGCGGTGTCTCGAGGCCGTGGCAAGGCTTTGCCTGGGCTCAGCGCCCTCTTGTGTCCACCAGACATTCTCCATAAAGATGGACTCATCAACAGGAAGGTCCTGGGCAGTAGGGTGTTTGGGAACAAGGTGAGTACGCTGCGTCTCCCATTCCTGACCTCTGGCTGGCTCGGGGGCTCAGGGACATAAGCTCCACCCACTTCCTCCATCCCCCGCAGAAGCAGCTAAAGGTCCTCACAGACATCATGTGGCCAGTGATTGCCACGCTGGCACGGGAGGAGATGGACCTGGCTGTGGCCCAGGGTGAGTGGTGGGGCCTCCTGCCTCCCCGGGAGCTGGGATGGGGAGCTGGGATGGTGACCGGGCCCCTCTGCAGGGAAGACGGTGTGCGTCATCGACGCTGCCGTGCTGCTGGAAGCCGGCTGGCAGGACATGGTACACGAGGTGTGGACTGTGGTCATCCCCGAGACTGAGGTACATGCGCCTACGCCGCCCTTGAGAGGGACGCACCACTGTGATCTCGAGGTGGAGCTGGGACCCTCCTGACACCTGCCCATCTGCGCCCAGGCTGTGCGACGCATCGTAGAGAGGGACGGGCTGAGCGAAGCTGCTGCCCACAGCCGGCTGCAGAGCCAGATGAGCGGGCAGCAGCTGGTGGAGCACAGCCACGTGGTGCTGAGCAACCTGTGGGAGCCGCGCGTCACCCAGCAGCAGGTCGGTGCCTGAGAGGAGGCTGCATGCGGCAGGGTGGGCCGGGCTGCCGGCCCGCCCCTGTCCTTCTTCCTCCAACATCTGGGTTGCCTGCAGGTGGAGCGGGCCTGGGATCTCCTGCAGAAGCGCCTCCCTGAGACTCTTCGTGCCCACTACTGACCATATGACCGACTTCTGGGGGCCTGCGGTGGCCCTTAGAGCCACACGAGCCTGTGTCGAGGAGGGAGGACCCGGGACTCACTCGTCTTAGACGTGGCTGTGCTGGACACGGCCAGGCTGGGGCACACAGGTGGCACCCAGAACATGCGGTGTGTGGCCAGTGGGAGGACTCGCGGCGGGGGGAGCAGCCCGTGGCCTCCAGAGCCACAGATGTGGTCTGCTGCTCGCGCTAGCGGGTCAGGGGGATTCTGGAGCTTGGTACCGAATTAAAGCTGGATGTGTACAGATGCTGCCCACAGCGTCCGCTTCCTGCCCCTACACTGCCCCCCTCGCCTTTCCCACACCCCCGTGGGTGCCGCGGTTTAGAGCCAGCCCGAAGTCACCCTGGGCCCTCCCTGCTTCGACCTGCACTGGTCTGCAGGCCCGTCGCGGAACCTGCACGGCCTGTTTCTCTGGTGGCGGCCTGGACTCCGGGCCAGATGTAGGGCTGGACTTGGGCTCGGGGAGGGGCAGCCCTGGGGTGAGTGCGCGGCCAGCTTCCCAGTGCGCATGAGCAGGGCTCTCGCCCGCCTCCAGCTTGTCCTCGCTGATTGGCGGGCTCGCGTCACGTGGGCGCCTCGCCTCTTCCTCACCCCCGGTCCCTGGCGCACTTACTTCCGGTCCGGTGGGGTCGGTCCGCGATGACGGAGCCTGGCGCGTCTCCCGAAGACCCCTGGGTCAAGGCAAGGCCTGCGCGCGCACGCCGGCGAGCGGAGGGTGGGGCGGGAGTGGGCTTCCCGTGCCTGGGGCGTCCCGTCCGTTCTCCCTTGCTGCCCGGGGGTCGCGGGTCTACAGAGGAGCCCGCTGTGCCCCCCGCGCGCCCAGGTGGGTGGTCGCGGGGTCCGGCACCCGCCTGCTGGGTTCCCGGGGCGCCATGCGCGCGCGACCTGACGGCGCCCCCTCGCCCGTGCGCAGGTGGAGTGCGCCTACAGCGACACCAGCCTGGACCCGGGTGAGTGCCAGCCGCGCGCTGCGGGGACCGAGGCCGGAAATACGGGGCTGCGTGAGCCGGGGAGTGAGCGGGCGGTGACAGCTGGTCCCTTCCTTCTTGCCGGTGCCTCTTCGCGAGTGATAGGGCTTGACTACGGGCCAGGGAACGGTGGGCGCTGGGGACGGGTGCAGCGGAGTGGCGTGTGGCGGATGTGAGGGAAGCCGTGACGCGGAGTGTCGGTGTGCACGGGACCCCGCCGGCCCCTGAGCTGCCACGCCTCTCTTCCAGGGCTTTTTGTAGACAGCGCCCGCAAGGGAAGCGTGGTGTCCAGGGCTAATAGCATCGGTTCCACCAGTGCCTCTTCTGTCCCCAACACAGGTAGGCTTTCCTGCAGGGTTACGAGGGCCGTCGTTTTAGTGTCCTTCCTAGACAGGGACTCGCCTGTCTACCCCTGGTGTCAGAGCCCAAGGCCAAGCCCAGCTGCACCTGCCCCGTGCCTGGTGCACCCCCTCCATCCTGCTCCAGTCTCCCCGTGAGCAGCAGGGGCAGGAGGCCTGGCAGTGCCCTCGCTCACGCCCTGCTGTGTGTAGATGACGAGGACAGCGACTACCAGCAGGAGTCCTACAAGGAGTCCTACAAGGATCGGCGGCGGCGGGCGCACACCCAGGCCGAGCAGAAGCGCAGGGACGCCATCAAGGTGACCGGCAGGCCCTGGCCCGATCGGAGTCCCTCTGGCTTCTGGGGCTGCTGCTCTGCCCCTGGGCATGCACAGCTCCTTCCACGGTCCCCATCTGAGGGCCTCACTGTGTCCACAGAGAGGATATGATGATCTTCAGACCATTGTCCCCACCTGCCAACAGCAAGACTTCTCCATCGGCTCCCAGAAGCTCAGCAAGGCCATTGTCCTGCAGAAGAGTACGGTGGGGGGCGGGGCGGGGCGGGGCGGGCCCTGGGGGGCGGGGTGGTGGCGGGGACAGCTCCACCAGGGCTTGCTGGTCAACACCTCTATGCCTGCCCCAGCCATCGACTACATCCAGTTTCTGCACAAGGAGAAGAAGAAGCAGGAGGAGGAGGTGTCCACCCTGCGAAAGGATGTCACAGCCCTGAAGATCATGAAAGTGTAAGCGGGGGAGACTTGGGGGACAGAGGTGTTCGGCGGACAGCCCTCAGGTCGCACAGCTTCCCCGTTCAAAGATCACATCAGATAAGGCTCAGGTGACCTCCGCGCGGTGCTGAGCGTGCCGCTGCCAGCCCTGCTCTGGAGCAGGGCGGGGGAGCCCTGGCCCTGCCTGGGGGCTGAGCCAAGCCTCGATGCCTTCAGGAACTACGAGCAGATTGTCAAGGCGCACCGTGACAACCCGCACGAGGGCAAGGACCAGGTCTCCGACCAGGTCAAGTTCAACGTGTTTCAGGGCATCATGGACTTGCTGTTCCAGTCCTTCAACGCCTCCATCTCTGTGGCCAGCTTCCAGGAGCTGTCGGCCTGCGTCTTCAGCTGGATTGAGGAGCGCTGCAAGCCCCAGGTGCGCCAGCTGCCCGGTGGGGCCCAGCAGCTTGGGGGAGCGCTTGGGTGCTGGGCCCCAGGCCCTGGAGCTCTGCACCAGGTGCTGCAGCTGTAGTCTTTTGCTTTTGAGGTGAAGCCTGGCTGATTTTTCTCAGGGGTGAATTTGAGATTCTTTTTTTCCTGGACTGGAACCCAAGCGCGTCGTACACTGCATCCTCAGTCCTTGTTTTATGTTTTTGGTGAATTGCCTAAGCTGGGCTTGAATTTATGACTGTCCTGCCTCAGCCCTCGAGAATGCTAGCTACAGGAGGGCACAGTGTGCCCAACTTCTCAACACTTTTCAGCTCGTTTTCTTTTGAGACAGCCTTGCTGTGTTCACGCTGGCCTCACTTGCAGCAGGCCTCCGCAGGCGGGGATCCCAGGTGGGGAGCACCACGCACCTGGCTGCTTTCTTCTTGGTACTGAGAACTACCTCTCCCTGTGCTTGCCAGGCAGGCAGGTGCTGGGCTGCTGAGCTAAATCCCCCACCCCTGGGCCACTTTGAAGTTAAACACACCATCGCTGTGAGACTTTAGGCACTGCCTAAATTCTACTAGCAGTGGTTTACTGTATTTGCTGTATTTTCACCTAAGCTGTCAGCCTCTCCCAGGGCAGGGCCTCCTTGAGGCAACCACCTGGCCGCCCTGCCTGAGTGCTTGTCCCTCTGCCCCCAGACCCTGCGTGACATTGTGCTGGGCGTCCTGCATCAGCTGAAGAACCAGCTCTACTGATGGCGTGGGCACCACAGATCCCGCTCAGGGCCACCTGGCACGTCACATGCAGGGCATGCTTCGTGAATGCTTTATTATTATGGCCAGCTCAGCCTGCCCGGCGGTGGGGCTGGCGCAGCATGCGGTGCTGGGGATCGAACTGCGGTCCCTGTGGTTGCCTAAGCAGGCACTTTAGACCACTGAACCATCTCACCAGCCCCTCATGAATGCTTCTGATTAATTTATTTTCCCACCATGTAGCCCTGCCTGTGCCCTCCCCACAGGGCACCCCCACCTCTCCAAGCCCAGAGAGAGGTTCCGAGCTCAACTTGCTTGGGTCCTGGGGCGGATGAGGGCTGGTGTGGGTGCTTGGCAGGGCTGGGAGGGCGCTGAGCGACACTGGGAAAGGTGGCAGGGTCCCCCGTGGAGTGGGCACAGGCACAGCCTCTCCGTTCTGCCCACCCCACCCCCCAAGACAGGCAGGACACAGGGACCTCACGTTGGAAATGGGTTTTTTTTAATGCCAACAGGGCAACTTTACTAGTTACAACTTAGGAAAAGTAATCGGCTTCCAAGCCACGCCCCCACCTTCTCCTGTCTCCGGCAGCATGCCTGCCACCCAGGTCCTCTGTCCCTGCAGGGCTGCCGACCTGTCCCAGGTGCCTCACTGTCTGGGGCCCCAGCACTGTAGGAAATCTGACTGCCCACAAGAAAGTCAGTATTTTTGTATGAAATAAAAATAAACACCGTCACATACACTCCTCTAGCCCTGTTTGTCCCAAGCGTGCCGGTGACGCTCACGCGGCAGGACGCTTGGGGCCGGAGTGCCCTCCCTGCGGGATGGAAGAGCCGAGGTGGCCAGCTGGCCCCTCAGGGGTCTGGCGGTGCCACACTGTGATCCTCATCTGTCTCAATGCCGACTTCTTCCTGCGGGCAGGTGGCTGTGAAGGTGCTGTGCCCACCCAGGACCCTGGGGACTGCGCGAGAGGGGGCTACTTACAAAGAACTGTTTCTTGCTCTTGGGGTAGCCTTCAAGGATTGCGTCGCACAGCTCAGTTGCCTGGCAGGAAACAGCCACGCTTTACCTGGCTGCGCAGCTCCGGGCAGCCCCCTCCGTGTCCCGGCCACTCACCAGCCTCTTGCGCGTCCGCCACTCCCTGCAGAGCCGCTGTCGCTCTCTGTGCACCTGCCGGGGAGCACAGGGCTCAGCTACCGGTTAGGCTGGGCCTGGCCTGGCCCGGCCCCCAGCCCCAGCCCCCACCCACCTGCTCCTTCTCCTCAGGCGTCACGCACGCGGGGGCGCCCTTGATGCCCTGCAGCCTCTCCTGGAAGCCGGCACACTCGGCCTTCAGCTGTGCGATTTCACGCTGCATCTCTGGGGTGGTCAGGGCACCCGTCAGCTCCTTAAGCTCTGAAACATCGGCCAGGTCACCCCCGCCCACTGCAGCCCAAGGAGGGTGGGAGGCCACAGCCAGTGAGGACGCAGCTCACACAGGCTCAGGACAGGAGGCGCGAGGAGCTGGCGGGCTGCCTGTTTCCCGGTGCCACCATTTACGAGTGGTGGTAAGGCAAGGCCTGGGGACCTAGCAGTCCCACAGGGACAGGATAAGTGGGGACAGTGTCGTGCCCAAGGCAGGAAGGTCACGTGCATCTGGCCTGGGGCCGCACAGCCGCAAATGCTGTCAGGCTTAGGCCCCTTTTCTGCGTCACACTCGGTCCCGGGCCCTTTGCGTTTTCCTTGTCTCGGAACAGGCTCTTGTGGAGCTGCCCAGGCGGGGCTCCCGCTTGCCTGCAATCCTCCTGCCTCAGCAGGCCTGCACCACCCCACCGTACCCCACTGTTCTGAAGTCTCAAGCAGCAGGTGGGAACCTGGCCTCACGGGCGCCTCCGGGAAGCCACTTACCGGCCTCCATGTGGCGGCAGCTCTGCTGCAGGCCCTGCACCTTCGCCGAGAGGGCCACGATCTCGGTGTCCAGGCTCTGGAGGTCAGCATCACTCACGGTGTCAAACTGGTCCTGTCAGGGACAGGAAAAGCTGAGGGGGTGACGAGTGGCTGGGAGACTGGGGCGTCAACCAGAAGGCATCTCTGAGAAGCCGTTCCCTGCTTTCAAGAGGAAGGGGAGAACAGGCGCAGTGGTCCCCTGCTGCTGCCCCTGCTGCTCTAGCCGGAGGCAGGAGGCCCAAGCGTGAACCCGGCTGGGGCAGCCTTTGATGGTCTCGGAATGAAGCCAAGGGTCGGGCATGTGGCTCCGCAGCAGAGCACCGACCTGGCGTGCACCAGTCCGGGTTCCGAGTAGAAGCAGGCAGCCGACGCCTGCCTCGGGGCTTCCCGGCGGGCAGGACGCTAAGCAAGGGCGGCAGCCAGCTCCACTGCAGGAGCGCAGCAGCTCTTGGCCGACGAGCAGGGCAGCTGGGGCGGCAGCTGGCACGGAGGCGCACAGAGCCAGCAAGGCCTGGGTGTCCAGGCTGTGCACACGGGCACTAGGTTCAGAGCAGGGTCCACGAGCCCGGCCTGCCGGGGAGGCGTCCTGACGAGGGCCCACGGCCTCCGAAGCCAGCACTGTGGTGAGGCTCCTTGCAGTCTGCCGGCCCCCTGGAGCCTGTCACAGGGAGGGGAGCCTCAGGGACTCGGGTCGGCTGATGGAGCACCCCGTGAGCTACGGGCGCGAGCGGCAGGGGGCTGAGGAAATGACAATGAGAAACGGCGTTTGCCCCAGGAAAGCACCAGTTTAGTGAGACACGTGAGAAGAGGAAAGGACGGTCCAGCGTGCCCAGGGACGTGGCAGCCTGTGCTCCAAGCCCCACTCTCAAAATGGGCTGGTACAGCCAGGTGGCCACAGAGCACAGAGCCTCAGGGACAGCCCTGCAGGCGGCAGCCCCAGAGGAAGACCAGAGCTGGGGCTGGGGGGCTGCACAGCTGAGCCGGCTGGCGTTGGTGGCCGAAGCTGCCCTCTGGTAAGGCGCAGGCCGGCGGGCTGGATCTCCGCGCCCTTTCCCTTGTTTTGTGGAGGAGGGGCAGGGGCAGCTTTTTATTTAGGTAGAGCATGATGGGTTCACAGAATACCCAAGGAGACGACAGCTAACAAAAGGGCCCGAACTCCCACGTGATGGCAGGAGAGAAGATTCAAGAAGGGAAAAATTAAAGCAGCCAGGCACGGATGACCCCTGTCACCCCAGCGCTTGGGAGGCCTGAGGCACAAGAGTCACCCTGCGTTCCAGGCCTTCCTGGGCTACGTAATGAGTTCAAGAACACCGTGAACTGCATAGTGAGACGCTGCTTCAAGAGGAAGAAAAACCGACCAGGGATGTAGCTCAGGGGCACAGCGCCTGCCCGGCAAGTGCAAGGTCGTGAGTTCGAACCCTGGTCCCACAAAAACAAAACAAATAAATTGACTCCGGGAGCCAATTAAAACACACACACACACACACTCTCAGCTGTGCTCAATGCGTAGACATATAGGGCTACTCCTAAGGGCCTCCACTAAGGAGATGGGTGGCTCCGGGGTCAGGCTGGTGAGCATCCGCGGTGCGCGCGCGGAGGGGCTGCGGGGAAGGCGCCCTCCGGAAGAGGGCGGTGCCGGCCGGGCTGCCAGGACACAAGGCCCAGGTCGCAGTGGCTCTGGTACCACTCAGACCCGGTGTCCTCCACCGTCTTTCACGGCCGGAGAGCTTGTGAATCCGGGGACTAGCTCGTCTCCAGGCGCCCCAGCTCTCGCCACGTCCTCACCACCCCGCGCTGGGGCTCGGCGAGGGCGAAGGTCGCGCGGCCCTCACCTGGTCGGCGAAGTAGACCTTCTGCTTGCCGTAGGTCTTCTCCCGGATCTTTCCCTGCTGCGCCAGCTGCTCCAGCGCCTTCACCACCGCCTGCCACGGGAGGGCGCGACGG
>PVKN010026323.1:0-13859 GCA_004027915.1 Capromys pilorides | reverse complement strand
TCCTAATGTTTATCATGTGAATTATTTGTCATCTATGCATGGATCATCCATGACAAGTGATCTCTCTATACCTATCAAGAGATATATAAAACATATAAGAGAGGGGCATGGATTGTGGGAATTGCGTCACGTGATTGTGAAAATCAAGTCTCAGAAAAACTTGTCTACATATTGGAGAACTAGGGAACTGACTGCAATTCTGTTTGACTTCAGAAACTTGGGAGGCAAAGAAATTGATAAATCTCAATCCAAGACCAGCAGCCTGATAGAGAAAGAAAGGTTTCCTAGTTTAAGACCTGGGATTGGGAAGTCTATAAACTACAAGCTTAAATATTCAGAAGCAGCAGAACATGGAAGTTCCATCTCAAGGAAAAAGAGAAAGAATCAATATACCCTTTGCCTCTTTGTTCTGTTGGAAGCCTGACCAGGTTAGATGTTGCTCAACACAATGGCCAGAGGCTTCCCAGTAACGCACTGATTCAGATTAGCGTCCTGAGGAATTGCCCTCACCAAACACCCACAGTATCTATACTGGCTTTGAGGCTACTCTAAGTTCATTAAGGTGACCTGAAGATTTATAATTATAGATGTTTATTTCCATTTTTAACATGCCAGATTCTCAGAACATAGATAAAATGTTGGAACCACACAAACTGAGTCTTGCCAAGATTTTAAAAATAAGATTATTCAAAATGTTTACAGCTGCTGATGACCACAATCTTCCTTAAATGCTTTGTACTTTATGCTTTTAATTATGTTTTTGTCTTTGCTTGTTTAACTTTATACACTTGTGTTTTGTTATATAACATTCTTCATATTATTCCTAATATTTACCTATATCTAATTTTCTTCTAGTATTTGTGGAAATGGAGACTGATACAACCACTATGGAAATCAGTGTAGAGATAGCTCAAAAATCTAGGATTAGAGGTGTCATTCAATGTCTCAGTTACTCTTCTCTTGTTGCTGGGACCAAAAAAAAAAAAAAAAAAAACACACACACCCAAAATGAAATAAGGAAAGCTCTATTTAGCTCACAGTTAGTGGAAGTTTCAGTCCATATGTTGCTGGCTTCAAGGCAGAGTAGCACATGGCAGAAAAAATAGCCATTCATGGCGGCAGGCAGTGGCAAAGAGCAAAAGAGAAAAAAAAAGTGGCAGCAGCTCAGGCAGCTAGCTAGCCTCTCTCTCTCTCTCCTCCTTGTACTGTAATGCAGAGTATCTGCCTCTGGGAACTCATACCCATAATCCCAGCACTGGATCAAGAATAAATCACAAATTCAGAGGCTACCTCATGACTGTATGAGGCTTTGAAGGGATGCCTAGGTGCAAAACAAAACTCCAGCTATTCCCCTGTGGGATATTTTTCTGGGAACTAAAAGCATCACATCACAGTGATATATGTACACCCATGTCTATATCAGCGCAATTTGTCACAGCTAAATCCTGGCAACAATCCAAATGCCTATCAACTGGAGAATGGATAAAAGCAGATATGATATTTTTGTATAATGCATATTACTCAGCTAAAAAGAAAGATAACCAAGAAGTTCTTATAGGTAAATGGATGCAAATAGAGACCATACTTGTAAGTGAAATAAATCAGACCCACAAATATTGTACTGTCTCCTTACTGTAAGAACCTAAAAGATTAAGTAAAACCTCAAAGGTGTAATAGACACTGTGACAGGGAAATAAACTGCCCAAAGGCAAGGAAAAACTGGGATGAGGAAAAGAAGAAATCAAAGGTAGAGGGAAAATATATATGCTGATATAAGTGTAGTACTTATTTCTACTAGTCTACTGAAAGGAATAGAGGAGCAGTTAAATATTTAAATATGTTTTCTTCTTATTAATTCTTAGACCAATTTTACTTGCTTGTATTTCATAATCCAAACAATTAATTTGAAGACAACAATATGCAATATAACAACCATTGCCCAATTCATATATCTTGATTTTTGAAATTCTACATCATTTGTAATGAATTTTTAATTTTTTTATTCCCTTTAAAAATAAAAAATAATATTTTAAGACCACTAAAATGTTAATCCTATAATACAACTCTTACAAGTCATTTGTACTCCAGAAAATGAAAGAACAGTATACTTGGTATATTATTATTCCAAATAATGATATTCTTTGTATACAAAACATGGAAAAGATTTTCTTAAATAAGAAAAGTGAAACAGAGATATATAGTGGGAAAGAATCATTAGCTTTATTTAGTTGGGGAGATAGCTCAGTAGAATAAGCACTTGCCTGGTAAGCACAAGATCCTGTGTTCAATCCCCAGTACTGCAAAAAAGAAACAAACAAGCTTTATCTTGTGATACTCATATGTCTAATATGTCCACTAAGGCTGACTGAATTTTTATATAGTGCCTAAATGCCTCTATTTTTTTACAATGATGGATCACTTATAAGAATAAAAGTGCTATATTTAAAATCACAGTTACTTTTTATGAATTGAGGTTAAATTGACCATTGCAGATGTATTGCTCGCAAACATTTTCTGAGGACACTTCCCTGAGAGAAAGTCCAAGGCAATGTAAAACTTCCTTGGTGTGTTGTCTTATACACTTACGTTGTTTTTGGCTTACCATTTTGCTTCTTAAACAATATAGATGACAATTCACTTTATTTTTTTCCATTTATGTATTTGGTACAGGGTCTCACTATACAGCTCGGACTTGTAGCTGTTTTTCAGCCTCCCCAGAACTGGGAATATAGGTGTGCACCACCACACTCGAACTCAGTCACCAGCTCTATGTGCCACACGAGTAGGGCCAGACAAGCTTGCAAGACCAGGGATCAAACCCTGATCCCTAAGTTTGTGAAAGCAGGTGCTTAGTCCACTCAGTTACCTCGCCAGACCCTGATCATTCACTTTATAAGGTCTTGTAAAGTGAATAAATGAATCTGAATCTGATGCTGGCAAAATGAAGGAAAGCTCACGGAAGGGGAAAAAAGTTGTGACATGTGTTAAGAAGACCTAGAGAGATAGCTCAGTGTCATAAGCTCCTGCCTGGCAAGCTCCAGGTCCTGAGTTTAATTCTTATTACCAAGAAAAGATAGCGACATCTGTTATGTACACATACCAATTCCCTGAAATGCATGCTATCTTTATTGACTATAAACATGTGTCAAAAACAGGGGAAAATTAAGCATACATAAATAATAAAAAATAATAATACATAGAAAGAGAATATAAGGAACGTAGTCTGACTGAAGGAATTAAATAATGTCAAAATATTCTCAACACTCAAGCTCTATTTCATTTGCTGATGTGAGGAGGAGTTCTTGCTCTGGAAGCATAATGTACTACATTAAATTCCTTACTGATGATGATTAAATAGTTTAGGATATTATTTTGGGTAACCAGGTGAAGCTTGGGGCCCTTGCTAACTCCACTACTCTGTCTGGGTTAAGAAATATATGTAAGCGAAATGCAAAAATCTAAGCATCAAGAAAAAATTGCATTATTTCAACAGATTTCTTTCTGGAAGGAGTGGACTTCCTTTCTGTTCAACCATTTTTCAGTTCAAATTCACGAAATGTTTGCTTATGGCTCCCAGTGTTCTTGTGGTTTTTTAATGCTTTAGTTGAACTTAAACTCTGTTCTCCAGAGTGACAGGGCTCACTGTGCAGCCATTGCTGTCTTAAAAATTACTGAACAAATGGTTCAAAGACAAAAACTGAATGAAACCTTGCTAATCAATATGTGGGCCGACAGTTTCTAAAATTATTCATCTTCAAGAAGAATGAATAATTCAAGAGATCAATTGCACATAAAGGTGACTATTGTTAATGACAATAGCTTATGTACTGACAATGGCTAAAGGACTTGATTTAGGAAAATTAGCTGCAAAGAAGAATAAGTATGTGAAATGATGTGTACATGAAACAGCTTGATTTAACTGTTCTATGCTGTAGATCTAATCAAAATATCATTTGTATGTCATAAATGTGTGCAATTTTCACTTGTCAATCAAAATAAATTTTAGTGCAGAGAAAGAGTAGTGCTAAGTGTGGGGATCAACCTGCTTATTTGCTAAAGAGAAGCAAGCAGGGGATGAGGGGATGCAGAAGCTCTAGATAAAGGCCGGCTGTTTCCCAAATTTTGTAAAAATATTTCAAGGCTTATTTTAAGCTGGTGCGATCAATCTCTTTGCTTTCCATAATGAGCATAACTTTTAAACTAGAGCCGCTTGTGAATCTTTCTAATCCATCACTCAATCAATTTAGAAGCCAAGTTCCAAGAATAAACATGAAGTGACAGCCTTTCTTTCACTTGGAAAGTCCACATGAGACTGATTCCAAGAAACAGTGTGGACCCAGAGGAGCAATGACAGCTTCCATGGCGCCTAGCCCTCTCCAAGACCCTCCTAGGCCTGCCTTAGCCCCGCGGTCAATGCAACCCTATAGATTCTTTCCAGATAACATGCTTCACAGCCATCCTTTACATATGTATATTATGTATGTATAATGTGTGTGTGTATATATATATATATATATATATATATATATATATATATATATATATATATATATATATATATATATATATATATATATATATTTGGTTGCTGCAGGGTTTCACTACACAGCTCAGACTCATGGTGATCTTCCTGCTTTCAGCCTCCCCAGTGCTGGGATGACAGGCATCACCACTACGTCCGAACTCTGGCCGGCTCAGCACACACTGTGGCAGGGCTGGCAGAGCATGTGACACAGGAGATGGAACCGCAGTCCCTGCTTCTGCCTAAGCTTGACTAAGGAGGCGCTCCAGTCTACTGAACTGTCTTGCTTGTCCTGCCATCTTTTTGTTAATGACTAAAATCAAAATCATACTTTTAGCAAAGTTTTATGAGGGATTAAATATCCAAAACTTGCAAAATGTGTGATTTACATTCCTGAATGAAACGATGATTAGCTTGATTTTTTTAAAGTATGTTTTTATTGTGTGTAACATCAGCCAATGTTTCTTTTCTCTGAGATAGCACATGTCAAATAAAAATATAAATTTAAGAAAAATTTAAATGCCAGCAGGATGTGGTGGAATAAGCCACTAATTCCAGTGCTTTGGAAGGTTCAACTAGGAGAACTGCAAATTTAAGCTGAGTCTGAGCAATGTATGAAAGATCCTTTCTACAAACAAAGACTTCAGATAAAGCATGATGCATAGGCCCTGGATTCAATCACCAGTAAGTAACACATACGCATGCGCGCACACACACACACACATACATGCACATGCCCATACGCACACGCTACATTCTACTTATTTTCATGGTAGTCTAAACTATTATGTTGATAATTTCTTTTCTCACCTCATCGTATTGTAATTTTTCTACAACCAAGATTATAATTTTCTATTATGTATGTTTAAGTGACATTCATAAATAAACACAAAAATTATGTAACTACTTTTAATAAAGTAAATAAGTTAAAATTACCCAAAAACGTATCAAATTAAAATTTAATTTAACATTTCCTGAAGTTGAAAAAAATAAAAAACATGTTTGTCAGTTGAGGTGGCATGTGAGCTTGGGAGGCTGAGGCAGGAGGATCACTCTGTTTGAGGCCATCCTGGGAATCAGAGAGAGTTCAAAGCAGGCTGGACTGCATCGTGAAACCCTGATTCAAACAAACAAACAAAAAGAAAAATGTCGTCAGAAATGTGAAGTTTCAATTTCATATGAAAAGGAAGCTTACATAAACAGCTAAATTATTGCTTGATAATACTGAAGGAGGAAAATTATCTTATTTCACAATCAACCTTTGCATTTACATATGGTTGTATTTAATAAGGTACTTAGTAATTTGCTCACTCAACACAGACTCTTTCGTCCAGGTTTTATATATAAAATTCCCTGCTGGTGGTGTCCCATCATACGCCATGCTCACGTCAGATTCTGACTTCCACTCCGCGGGCGAGGAAACTGAGTGAGAGTAGCCTTCCTGATTTTAAGTAGAACAGTGTAGACTCGGTGCTAAAATCACAAGAAATTACAAGAACATAATCTGGCTAGCAATACGCTACTCATTCTGCTGGTAAAATAATAGCTATTAAACATTCTGAACATAGCTATTAATGTAGACTGACATGTTTAGGAAAAGACTTTCAATCGTTGGAACCTGAATCAGCTCTGACATCACGGCTGAACTTGAGCCAGTGGAGACAGATGGATCCGAAGCCAGCAGTGTAGCCCATAGGCAGCGCTGTCCTAGGTCCTGAGTCGTGTTCAAAGCTTGAGCAACCGGAGTTCCCACGCACTCCCACAGGGACTGCCTCTGCGCTGTTCCAGTGGCCGATTTCCAAATGAGGGGGATCAGAAGACATGCGCTATGCTCGGGTTGGAGTCCTTCTTAAAATGCTTTAATCCCTGCATTTATTCATCTTATAGAAAGGTTTAACAGAGAGCTAGGAGGCGAGCAGCTAAACATGACGCAACTCTCCCCAGCAGAAACGCGGGGTCGACAGACCTCCGCCTTCCTCACCCTGGGGCAGCATCCAACACGCTTTCTGTTTTGCTCCAGTTCAGGTTTTGCCTTATTTCTCCTCGAACCAGGGTTCCATAGCAGCACATTTAATAACATTTTTACTTTTTTCACTCTGGACATAATTTACTTTCAATTCTAACCCATTTGTTCTTTATTTTTTAAGCCCAACATTTTTTTCGAACTTACGAAATAGAGAAGAAATTTTTCATGGCCTTCCAGTGTGATCATGGAGCCCTATCACCTTTCCACTTGTTGGTTCTTCTTTGATTGGAAGCAGTTCGTGGATTTGGATGGATTCCCCGTATACCCTTGACAGACTGGGTCGTTACCGTGGCCAGAGAGAGACTGACTGCAGCCCTGGTCTCTAACCCACTGGGGGCCACGAAGACTGCTACTGTTCACAACGTCAGTCAGGCCTCCAGCACTAGTGCCCTGCAGGAAAACGGTCCCAGCGTGACTCCCAGCTGCAGCTGAAGGAGCTGACCTAAAGACTTATTTGAAAAAATACGTTCTGAATTTGTTTACTGCCAAGCAAAACGAAACACAATATATTATCCAACCAGGAAAAATTTTAAGGTATTAATTTTCCATCATTATTGTGTAAATCACTTGCTCAAAATACAGAAGATATTGTGTAATATCTCTTGAAAATGTAGGCTACATCAAATTTTTATTCTTGCTCTCCAAAGCTAAAATTTTTCATTATAAAAGATAAAAGTACAATTGTAACTTGGTATACTATTTTTCTACAATATGATCAGATATTAAAATTCCAATATATCATATAAATAATATAATTATAATACCTAATATACTTATATTTCATTATTAGATCTCTGATCAAGAGATGTTTTGATGTTATTTATTGCTGATATTCAGATTTTTTCCACATTAGCTGGAAGCTACCAGAAATGCCTTTGTAATTCAGGAATTAGTAGTTTCCCTATATTTCTCTGAAGTCTTGCAGTATAATTATGTGTATGTTGCAATTTAATTGATCAGGAAAAGGAAAAATAAATTCATTGATTTTTAGTGTTTCACCTAAACAATTTGTCTTGTACACAGTAAAACTGAGAGTGATCCACATTCTCACAGTGGTCCCAAGGCTTGGCTACACCAGTCTGTTAAAGAAAAACAGTTATATAAAGTAAAAATTCTGAAAGCTAGAGTTCTTTAGTATTAAAGAATGTATTGACAGAAGGCAGGCAAGAACAAGATAAAATACAAGAATCAATCAATTGCAATTATTCAAGTGCTATAATTTGAGGCAGGGAAAACACAAATAATATTATGGTAAAGATAAATAAACAACAACAAAATATGGGCACATGAATTGAAAAACTGGTTCTCTCCTTCCAAATATACTTTGAGAAATAAAACATTCATTATAATAAGAAAACCTATGCAATACTCAGGTACAGACAGCAAGGTACAGGAATTGCTGGTAACTAAAAAAATTAAGATATTGATGGATCGTAGAAGTCCTCAAGAAAAAGGAAAATAGAAAATGTCCCCACAAAGAAAAGAAGAATCCTAGTCACAAGAAGCAATATATACTTTAAGAAAAATCATTTATGTAATTAATTGGTGCAGAATCTCACTATGCAGCTCAGATTTGCAATGAGCATCCTGTCTCAGGCTGTCCAAGACTGGGGTTGCAGGTGTGATCCACTGTGCCTGGTTTGTGGGGCCCGCACAGCATTAGGTCCTGGGGATCGAACTTGGTCCTTGCACTTGCAGGCAGGTGCTTAGACCACCGAGCTATCTCATCTCCCCAGTCTCAAAAGAAGAAACAGCAACACAGCACCGGCAAAAAATCACTTAAAGGCTGTGAGAAAAAAAAATATATAAATAATAACTGCAGCATGCAGTTTGCACAAAAACTAGAGAAATTCTTGAGTTGTAGCACATTTGAAAATGCAGGCTAGTACTTCCAAAAGTCAAAATTTTTTGAAAAACATATATGTACACATTTGAAACATTAAAACTATAAATACAATGTGAAAGGGAGTTTTGCCTTTTGGTAACTTTCCATGCTTGAGCATTTCTCCATTTTTCTTACATTTTTGTCTGTTATTTTCTATTTGGTACAGCCAACATCAGCCAGTTTTCAGATATTTTAAGGGACGTGGACAATTTAGATTTATTTTATATCTAACAAGTTAAGCTTAAAAATTGCCCTGAGTTAGACGTTATTTAAAACTTAAAAGACAAAAATTAATTCTTGAAGATAAAATATGAAAACCTGGCGTCTGATTATTGGTACTCTCTCTGTAAAAGATCAAACAATTTTTATTCTTACCCTCCAAAGAAAACATTAGATTCTTAGCTGTTCAGTATTTTATATTTTTGTGGGTGTATAACATGTATGTCCTTTTCAGAGGGCAGAAGCAGTCCAACTGTGGGCATAAACTAAATCCCAAATGCTCATGACTTTCTCATAATATTCTAAGGAAGCATCCTTTTAGATTTGACTTGTAATATTATTTCAGTGATCATGTGCATATAGCTTTGTTAATGTTATGATATGAAGTCCAGCTTCTTAGACTCAGTAAACTTGTTTTAATATTAAGTGCTAAAATGCTTTATTAAATTTTAAGGAATTAAATGTAGGAAAGACTTGTTCTGTTTTGTTCTGAAGTCTCTGATTTTAGTACTACAAGGCCAGGGACTTTTGAACATGTCTTCCTTGGGTCTTCCATTATGGGATGTTGACACCAGTAGAATAACATCTGATTGCACGTGAAATGGAAGATATTCATAATCCCCAGTAGAGAGCTGAAACCTCTTGTTCTGTTCAACACTTTTTTCTTTTCTTTTGTAGAATTGGGCATTGAACTCAGTGTTCAACACTTTGAATTCTATATTCTTTCAATATATAACATGCTGCTGATAAATTTTCTTTTATAAAGTAAGTAAAAACCTGCCAACAACACCAATGGTAAAAAAGCACAGGCCCTAACAAACTCACTGTTGAAATTTAAAGAATAGCTTACACCACTATTTCTCAAAACCTTTAATGAAATTGAAAGAGAACAAAAACTTCCAAATTTATTGATGGAAGCAAGCATTAACCTAATAATAAACTCAGATGAGGCACCCACAAGAAAAGCAGAACTGCAAGTCAATCTCTCTAACGAACATAGGTGCAGAACTTCTCTGTAAGATACTAACGAAGAGAATGCAGCTAATCATCAAGAAAATTATAGCCCATGACAAAATAGGATTCATCCCAGAAATATAGGGATGGTTCAACATATGTAAATCAATAAATGTAATACACCATATAAACAGAACCAGAGATAAAGATCATGAGATCGTCTCACTAGATGTAGAAAAGGATTTTAATGAAGTGCAGCACCCATTTGTGACATGAACCCTACAGAAAATAGTAATAGATGGTCTTTGTCTCAGTCTGATAAAAACCATCTATGACAGACTGACAGCCCATGATCCCAAATGCTGAAAACTGAAAATAATCACTCTAAAATGATGAGCAATACAAAGTTAATCACTGTTATCACTCTTATTCATTATTGTTCTGGAAACTTTAGTCAGAGCAATTAGAAACTAGATAAAAAGAATAAGGATAGGAATTGAAGAAGTTAAATTATCATTATATGCAGATGGCATGATACTACACAAACAAGACCTTAATAGCTTCATCAAAATACTTCTAGATTTAATAACAAATTCTAGTAACATAGCTGGCTACAAAGTCAATATTCAAAAATCAATAGCATTCCTGTATGTTTGCAACAAACTTACGGAGAGAAAAATTAGGAAAACCACACCAGGTTGTTACGCTCTAAATATAAATTTCTTGTGCATTTTAAATTTTATGATTTTCTGAGTACCTGACAAACTTCATTCTGTATTTATCCACTCCTCCCAGAAATGCCTCATTATTTTATGAACTGTTTCCATGCTGTGTATGCTACCCATCCTGCTAGTCACTAAATAGCCACCTTGGTTACCAGATTGAATGTGGAGACATTGGTGCACTTGTGTGTAAATAAATATTACTCTGACTAAGTACTGGCCCAAAACACAAGATTATGGTGTGGAGAAGTCAGCTATGCCTAAGAAAAGCTGGAAAGGGCTTCCTTTCAATGAAGAGGTAACAGAATAATGAGATATTTTCAAAGACAACATTCACATACTTTTAAAATGTCTATTGATAATTTTTATTTCATTTATTAGTTATCAATTTTCTGTTTGTTATTATTCTAGTTCATTAGTTGCTCCTCTGGTTTTTTGTGTTATTTTACTGGTGTACTTTAAATAGGAAAATGTTAACATTCATCATAGAGAATCTGTGCCTGTATATGACCGTCTGCTTCTTATTTTTGCCCAATCCCTTTCCCTCCCTTCAACTCCCTTTCCCCTGCTTATCTACAAAAGCTGTGTCTCCCATTCTTCTTCCTATTCTCTGTGTTCTTTTGTCACTTTTTCCTTTCCTTTCTCCCCTTCGTTGTCCCCCTTCTCATTTGAACATTGTTTGCCCATTTCCAGTAAGTGAAATAGCTGAGCCAAATGGAACCTTGTTTAAGTTTTAGTTTTTGAGGAATCTATGCACTAATTTCCACAGTGGTCATACCAGTCAACATTTTCACCAGCAGTTGACAAGAATTGCTTTGCCCTCCCTGCTCTGCTAGTATTTGTCATTGGATGGTTTCTTGAAAATAGTCATTCTTTCTAGAGTGAAGTAGTACCTCAGCTTTGTTTTAATTTATATCTCTTAGATGGTCAGTGATGTTCAATGTTTTTTCATATATTTATTAACAATTTCTATGTCTTCATACGGTGTTTATTTCAGGTGCCGATTTTTTGATTGAATCTTCAAGTTTGGGGGTCTAGTTCAATGTCAAGTTTAATTATAAAAGAAATCAGAGCAGCAGTTATAAATAAGTATTTTAGAAATATATATCCCAGCACATAGATACATAAGAAAATATAGCATCTGCATTTCAGATCAATTTGTTTGATAATATGCTATTTATTTCATTAATGTTTAATTTCAAAAATTTAAATGAGAACTTTCTTTATAAAATGAAAAATAATGTGTCAGTGTAACAGGGTTGATGGGAAGATCTTTCTGGGTCTTAGAATTCTTCAAGCATGTACTTTCCTAAAAGGAGAACTATTAAAAAATTTAGAGCTCTTTCACCATGAGTATCAGTGGAATTGCACAAAACAGAGTGAAAATTAAGACGTGTGCACAGAGAAAAATATACCTCTGAAAGATACTATATGACTAATTAATAGTTTTTCATCAGTGATATTATTAGGATGATTACATAATTATCTATGCCTGGACATTAAGTGATCTCACAATAACAATTAACACTTTTTTTTTTTTTGTCTTTTTGAGACAAGGTTTCACTATGTAGTTCAGACTGACCTTGAGCTCACTTTTGTAGCCCAGGCTGATCTCAAATTCACACTGATCCTTCTGCCTCAGCCTCCTAAGGGCTGAAATTACAGGCATGCACCACCATGCCCAGTCGACATCTTAACACTCTTTCATTAAGAAAATGGTACAGAAAAATAGTCCTTATAACTTATGAAGAAAGTGGATTTATAAGGCATGTTGTTGTACAATCACATATGAGAAAAACAAACATCCATGTTGTGTCACAACTAAAAGAAAACGTTTCAGTTGTGTATAAAGACACAATCACACGTGGTTGCAAAATCAAAGATATAAATTGATCATATAGTCAGCTACATCATTGCACATGGCTTTGTCTGAGTACAGTGAATCTGAGATTTACCATTCCATTGACTGGCATTAGCTAGAGTTTAAAGAAAAAACAATAATAACAAGAAAAAAGTTGTGGTTCAGAGCATCAAACCCAGGTCTCTGTCCTTGCCTAAGCAAGTGCTTAGTCTGCTGAGCTATTGCGCCAGTCCTCAACAATTTATTTTTAATGAGGGTGCTTCAAAGATAAATTTATAATGCATTTCCAAGTCCTCAAATTTTTTGTTTAATTACTACATGACAGATATCTTCTCATTTACTTTTGTAATTTTTTTTTCAAAATTTAGAGGAACTGCCCTCAAACCAATATGAATATTTAATAAACATTTGGGCATATTCTAAGCTATTGAGTAGCCATCTGTTGACATTAAGTCACTTCATATCTTCAGCAACTTTTAGCAGTATGCAGTATGAGGTCTTCTACCACTAATCAGGTACCAAGTTGTGGAGTGTCCCTATCCCCACCTGATGCCATGATTGAGTGTGTTTCCCTCAGGCTGGCACTTTTGTGGAATACAGGTTGCTTCCCTTTGGTTTCACTGATCATTTTTCTCCAAGAATTATAGAAAGTTTTCTGTGCTCCTCCAATGTTAACTGTGCTCAACGCAGGCATGAATTCTCTTGGAAAACGTCTTGTCCTAAGGTTACTTGTTTGCTACAATGCAAAGAGAATGCTGGGTAAGAGGGTAACCTCTCCCAGTTTCACAGGGCAACATTTGTCTGGCATCCTTTCACAGCAGTCCCATTCCTTGGGGTCTACTACATCACCCACTCTGTAGATTCACAGAAGACCAACATGCAGCCAAAGCAACCATCCCATGCTTTCTAAGTGACCAAGAGAATGTAACCGGGTTCCTCTCCTCTTTCACTTCACATTCCTCATTTTAGTGAATAACTGGGATATAAGTATTCACCTAGTAAATGACTACAATCAAATTCACTTTTCAATAAAAGTTATTTGAACATTACATAGTGTTTAAAGTTAAACTTCTAAGTGTCATGGAAGTCAAGGGAGTTTCCAGTAGTTTCTCTGGATAGACAGAATCTGCATGTGCACTGGGTAGAGACTTTAACTCAAACAAAGGCAAAAGGCAGGGGTCTTCAGTGGGCCTGTCCTCTGAGCTCAGCCCTGCCTCCCACGCTGTCCTTGTGCTTTGCTTTGCCAGGTGTAGTCTCCTGATAAGTGCGCTGCCTTCTTCACAGACATTCGCATTGCTGACCTTGTGGTCTTGTTCTGACGCGGCTGCCTGTGGCAACCACAAATTAACACCAGCTAAAATCACATTGCTTTTGCTTAAGGTCCTAAGGTTAGAAAAATGTAATTTGTATCCCACATGATAGTACAGGGAGAACATGACAGCAATTAATCCTTTTCTGGCTGATGACAATGATAAAATGTCCCCTGTTGTATCCAATATTTTTGCTAATATTCAAAAGGCAAACTTACTTTCATCAACTTACACATAAGTATTTTTCAAAACTTCATGTGTTTATTAAGCATTTTTAAAAATCCTAAGTGTATAAACATTATTTTATGGGAATAATTTACATAAACTAGAACAACGACTTGTAATGAATCATGCTCTCTA
>PVKN010026322.1:0-13858 GCA_004027915.1 Capromys pilorides | reverse complement strand
GATGATACAGTAAAAAAATATTGGAAAGAAATTCCTCAGTTTATCTGTTTATTTAGAATGATCACCATAAATCCTGTCCTAATCCTAACTTTGTTTATCTAGGTTTGCCTCTCATTTTGCTCTATTTATTTTGATTAGCTCTTTAAGAGGTGATAGAAAGCCCTGAATTTAGTTTATTTACCATCTGGTTAATTGAAGCCAGCAGAAATGTAGTTTCCTTTTAGCATCAAATGGCTTATGCTCTGAAGTGCATGGACTGCTACAAAAGTCAAGTGCTAGCAACATTTGAATTTAATGGGGAACTTCTGCTCATGTTACAGAAATTAGTGGAAGAGGCCAACTTCCCCCTAGGCAGATGTAGTGCTGTCTTCTGAGGAATCCTGGTAGGCAGAATGCAGGAGGGGTGAGGGCTCCGCACAAGGCACATACAAGAAATCTCCTGAGTCCCAGATTACCCCGAGGAACGGCAGGGTTTCTTCTGCTCTGTAAGTGGCCTATCTTGAAATGAAACACATAAGGATTTTCTCCACACATCATTTTGGTTTTCAGTCTCAGAATTTTAAGGAAAAATAATAGTAATAAACACAAAAAGAAGACCTCCTTGTTTAAATTCACATTTTTAAACAAACTCTCCCATGGTCAGTCTAAGTGTCCTCCTGCTGGACTCCCTCGTTATCTTTGGTGGTTCGATAGAAATTTTGCTCCTTGAACATATCTGAATATGGGAATGCAAGATGCTGGGGAATAGAAATGGGTTGAAAGCATGTGTTTGCCTGAGTGCACGCTGGGTGAAGAAGCAAAATGGTCCTGCGCTGTTTCCAAAATCTCTGCTTCTACCTCTGCCTGCTCCCCTGACCCATCCTACCCTGGTTGCTATGCGCTTATCCACAGGAATCCCTTGGTGCCTTAGGGAACACTGTCAATACGGACCCTTGCATGCCTTACTGTGTATGGTTTAGCGAGGGGAATGGAAACATGGTCTTGTCTTCTTTGCCCAGCACTAGAGTTACATCATCCGGATCCAGAACCTGTTTTCTTTTTGTCACTTGCTGTGTCCTTCAGGTCCTACCTGCCTCTTGTCATGGGTTCTACATATGATTAGAATTATAATGGCTTAGGGGATTAAATAATAATCCACAAAGAGTTCTAATCATAGGGTGTATACATAGTTAATAGTAACTTGGATGCTTTTGCTATTTTTGTGAGGCTTATTTTAGGTTCTGAGGATTCAACCCAGGGCCTTGCACATGCTAGACAAGAGCTGTACCAGTGAACTACTAGGCTAGCTCCCCAGCCAGCCCTAGGACTTTCACACTTCACTTGACAACGTGCTCTAGGTAGGTTTTCGTTGTGTTTAGGAGCACAGACTAGTGTGCCTGGTGTGTCAGGATTCAATGATTGTTGTGACTAAGTCAAGACACACGTTTTTATCCCAAGTCACATTCAATGATACCTGGGCATAGTAGGAGCATAAAAGATACGTTAAATTCAGTCTGACTACTTATAGGTGTCTGACCAAAATTAAGCATTCTGTGTTCAGACTCAAAAAACACTTACATATGATTCTTGTGTAGAGTTTTTTTTTTTCCCCAGAGTAGCAGATTGAACTCAGGGCCTCAGCCATGCTAAGCAAGAGCTTTACCAATGAGCTGCACCCCTAGCCCTACCTAAAAACTGCATGTCAACTGTAGAAATAAAACCACCTAAACTTATTTGTATAATAAGAAAGTTATTATGATGTAAAAAAATTTGCTTTAAAAAATAGAGTTTCTAGACCTGAGAGTAAAGCTTAACAGTAACCCTGAGTTTAATCCCCAGTGCAAAAGAAAAAAATCAACATAAAAATATTTCCTAAGTAGAAAGATTATGAAATCTCATCTTCTAAATGAGATTCAAAATAATTTGTGAATCGTTAAGAATATAGACTCAGAGAGAAAATGAAAATTCATGCAATGGGAAACCAGAAAAAGCCCTTGGGTAAGTCTCTGGACAGCCTAAAATTCAGAATGAGAATCAGTCCTGTTGGTTCTACCACAGCTTGATGTAACTTCTGCATCCTTACAACACTGGATGTAGCTCAGTGATGAGGTTGTAACAGGAAGCCATTTGTAAAAATGAGCTCAGTTTCCTCCAATTACATATGAAATAGTCAATGTGGACAATTTTTTGTTTCAGAATTTTCTGATAGTCTGAAGCTTTCAGGGAGTCCCAAGTGAGCAGCAGGAATCCTACTGTCAAAGCCCTGAGGGTACAGAACACAGGGCAGCGAGTGTAAGAAGCATTTTTAGAGGTGGCTGAAACTTTAAGTTCTGAGAGGAGTTCATTTCATAGGAGGAGGAGACCAAAGAAGAGGGAGCAAGGTCCAGTCCAGTGGAGAAGAACAGAGGACAGTTTTGGTGCTAGGATTCCCATCAAATAATGAAGGATCTAGGATATTTATGAAGGTATAACCAGATAAAGCAGTAACACAACCATCTGGACATACCTCCCAGGTTTATAGCAGAACCTGCAGCAAGATGAACAATGAATACCAGTCCCAGGGCATCAAAACCAAAGCCAGATACCTGCTTTCAGGAATGAGGTCCCAGTAGTCCCTGGGTTTCAGTTCTTACTAGCTTAGGGACTGGGCAAGAACAGATCTAGGGTTGGGCAATGATGGCATAGGCAGAGGCCAAAGGAAGCCTCAGGTTCTATTGGCCCTTGTGTTCTTTTTTATTCTATCTGTGACCCAGAGAGAATCCTTCAGGTTTTCACAGATATTTAAAATCCAAGATTCACCTTGTAGTACTCCTGTGGATCTTGCTCTGGATCTCATGGAGGAGGGTAGGGGAAGGGGGAAGAGAGGAGGGGAGAGGAGAGGAGAGGAGAGGAGAGGAGAGGAGAGGAGAGGAGAGGAGAAGTGGAGGGAAAAATAATGACCAGGAAATCTGCTCTAATGAGTTTCAGCCCATTTTCTTTTCATCAGTTCTTTATACTTAATTTTGCATTATTCTGCTAATTCCTGTGCCCATTTTTGTTTGTGCACAAGGCTTGGAATGGCAAGATAATCAGGTCAGTGTAGAGGAGATCCATGGTTAGGGCACCAAACATAGTTCAAACATTCATATCTGCTGCCCCCTCAGAAATTTACTTTTTAAAGAATTTATTTATTTATTTATTTATTTATTTATTTATTTATTTATTTGGTACAGGGTCTTGCTATGCAGTTTGGACTTGTAATGATCCTCCTGTCTCAGCCTCCCCAGCACTGGGATTACAGGCATGCACCATCACACCCATTTTTTTTTATTTGTTTGTTTGTTTTGTTTTTTGTTATCAGGGATCAAACTCAGAACTTTGCTCTTGCCAGGCAAACATGTATTCCACTGAGCTAGCTCCCCAGCCCGCACACCTGGTTTTAGAGTACTGGAAATCAAACCTGGGTCCTTGTGCTTGCCAGGCAGGCGCTTAGACGATCAAGCTATCTCCCCAGCCCATGAGATTCACTTTTTATGCTAATGTACCATGTTTCCGAGAAGTCTTACATAAAAATATATTTGAATGAACTTAATAAAATAACTACTTCTATAAGTAAGACATTAAAAATTAAATATTTGTGCTTATTTATGGAGTGCAGTATTATAATTCAGTACATGTATATAATATATATCAACCAAATCAGGCAGATTAGCATTAGTCTTCAAATACTTTTTCTCCTGTAGTTATATTGTACACTATGGTTATCCCATCATGCTGCAGAATATTAGAGGTAACGCCTCGCTCTACCCATTGTCCAGCCTCTTACTGTCACTCTGCCCCACTACCGTTCCTGACCTCTCGAGACCGCTATCCTACTCTCTGTTTTTATGTAATCAGCCTTTTAGACTCCCACAAATAAATGAAGGCATGCAGTATTGTATTCAATGAAGTAATCAAGGCACAGAAAGGCATTTTATTGATTAGATAGATATCTCCATTTTACAGATAAGAAAATTGAGGCTTAGATGTCAAATTTATATGGTTCTTAAAGCTAATAAGTAACTGTACTAGAATTCGGAGCCATAAAGTGTCATCTAGAAAATAATCACTTTTCTAGATTAAATAATTGTCAGCAATTTGTACTTTTCTCTGACTTGATTTGGGAAAAGTTAATGTACTTGAAGATGATTAGAGCATTGTGAGGCGAGATAGAAGAGGTGAACCACTGAAGAGATAGCAGGCCAGAGCAGTGTGATGGCAGGAGGTTCAAATCCTTAAAGCAAGAACATTGAATTCACGTTCTCCCCAATTAGAATTATGATTCCCCCATGACATATGCTGACCTTGCCTAAGACAGTCATTTTTCTCTGACTCTGGGTAAAACCAGAAAGATTTGTTGCACATGATTTTCAAGTGGACAAGGGTTTATGATGGAAAAATCATGTATCAGAGTACAAGGTTGGCATAAAGATTCTAGAATCCAAACCTAGCACAGCAAGTCATGAAAAGTGTGTAGCAACATAATACCAAGCTTAGGAGCCCAAAGGAAGAATTTTGGGGCTCAGTAACATTGAGGAGAGGCAAGGAGAAAGCAAAGGCCCAAGAAGAGACCAAGGATCTGACATCTGCATAGACCAGTGGACAGAATTAACAGACTGGGGTGAAGGCCCCAAGAATTACTGATGATAAATTACTGAGAGGGCTCATGGTTGGACTAGTGGCCATCTGGTCCAATATGATGGGTCAGTGTCCCAGGACTGACTAATCAGTGCCGGTGCCTGATCGACTAATACCAAGACCCAATAGACTGTGAGTATTTTAATATTGTCCCTCATTAATAGGGCTCTGAGTCTAAGCTGAGAGAAGTCTGTTCACTGAAAGACTTACTCCCAAACCCAGAAAAAAGTGGCCCAGAAAATCAGCATGGATAAGAACTTTTAAAGGAGGTAAGAACCTTCAAATGAGTCATTAACATCAAAAATCCCAGCCTAAGAATCAAGCCCATTTCCCATCATTATGTGCCTCCTTATGTCAGCTGACAAGGGTTAGAATGCAAGCATTTGTGGCCGTGGCCAGAAGGTGTAGAATTCTAAAGATACCACCTGCTATGTCCCCAAGGTAGCACCTTGCTTGATACTTAAGCAGCTGATATATATATATATATATATATATATATATATATATATATATATATATATATATAAAATTCCAGTCAATTTAAAGTCACTTCCTAAGTAACATTTATGTAAATGTCTAATAGAATTCTTCACTGTTAATCAAATTATATCTTATACAACAAATAGTAATTACCATCTATCATCCTCCCTGAAGTTTCATGTGCTCAGGAGCAAGACTTTTGGAAGGTGGCTGGATCATAGAACACTACACTCATCCATGGATTGATCTGCAAGTGAGCTCATGCTGAATGTCCTGGAGGTAAGGTCTGCATGGCAGAGGCAGGTCACTGGGGACATGACCTAGTAGAGTATGATCTTGTTCCTGGCTCATCTCTCTGTTGTCTAGCTGGGATGTGCAGTATTTCCATGCCAGGCCTGTCCACTGTCCTCTTCTGCTTCAAAGCCAGCCTGCCATGGACTAAACCCCCAAAGCTGTGAACAAAATTAAACCTCTCCCCTTTTGAATCATATGTCTCAGATATATGTTGTTTTTGTCCCAGCAACAGGAGTGAGATTAATATGCCATTGTAAATGTGTTCTTTAGTCTTGGCTTTCTTCTTATAATTTATTATTGAATAATAATGAATGTCCAGGTACAGAAGTATTATAGGCAACTTCTACTACAAATCAAGATCGATAACTGCATGAGCCTGTCCACTGCTAAAGGCAGACATCCTAAAGGATATAAGTTAGCAGTTAGTTGAGATCTGGGTCTTTGTCACCCTCTGTCATTATCCCAGCCTATAGCACCAAGAGCATTCTCTAGGACAGCCCTAAAGTTGCATTATTACTCTGCTTTTGTTGTTGACCAGCTGCCCTCCAGGGGTCCATGTGACAGAGATTCCTCCCACTCACCTTTGTGTCTTTAGTGTCCGTTAAGCTGATTGCATGACCCAGCTAAATGTTTAGTGAATATTTGTTAAGTGAATAAACAAAGACTAGTCAACATGAAACATGATTATTGATCTTTACATATGGAATATTTTAATGCATGACATAATAGGTTATGTTTCAATTTTGTTACTATTGGGAATGAAATTCTTACCACTACTTGTGTATACTTTTATAAAATGTATACAACTTACCACTTTTTAAAGAGATTTAAACTAAAAATAATTAATTTACTCTAGAAGTATTTGATGCATGCCTGGTTTTCTTTATCCAACAAAGCAAGACTTGAAAACTTTTATATTATGGGAACATTGTTACTCAAACTTTTGCTTTCAAGCTAGAAGGAATTTCTACACCAGAAATATACATTGGTATTAGAATTTTAAAAAAGAAAAGAAAAGGAATTGAAGTACTGTAAGTAATACATGGTCCTAAAGCTCAAAGATAACAAACCTAAATGTTGTGGTCTCTTTCCGTGTACCGCTTCCTGTACTTCTATGTCTCTACCTCCCTATATCTGAGCATCCATCATCTGTCTCTTACCACTCACACATACATGTGTGTGTGTGTATGTGTGTGTGTGTGCCAGAATTTCAATGCGTATGCAAATTTCCACTTCAAAATACAGCCCTGTCCTCATCTCCACTGTAGACACAGGAAGTTGTAGTGAAGTTGTGACTAGAAGAAAGCATAGCTGGGCTGGCCAGTGTCAGCGTGTGTCCAAGTTGCAGCGTAAATTCGGAATTGATCTTCAAATGCATATGCTACATTTCATTAAAGGCTGCTATCTGGGAAAGGTAGAGTCACTTTTATATTCTCTAGGACATTTTTCTATTTCATCTGAAATTCTTTCAGCTTCTGCTCAGAGAATTTCTTTCTATACAAGGCAGACAGTTCCAGAGACAGGTTGAATGAGCCAGGTCACTTCACACAGCTGGTCCCTAGGGGGCAGCAGTCACCACTGTAGGACTGTGGGCCACTGAAAATCAGAGTTAAATATCTAAAGTGACAAAATGCTGCTCAGTATTATGAAACAATATGACCTGTGAATCCACTGAGGTAAATTCTACATCCCTTTCGTAGATTCATCCACATTTTTTCCAGCTAACTGTTGAACTTTGGGAAAATACTCTCATAAATCTGTGCTCTCCTCTTGCGTCCTCCTCCCATGTTTAGTAATAACGTTCTGAAGGGCCCTGCTACCAAGTTCCGCAATGCAAAGCTTGAACACTGGAAACATCATATCACAGATCACATAATTCATTACGTAGTTGTTTATTGATTCCTTTACCATGATTCTAGCAGTTTCAGTGGCTGAAATGGTAACCTTCAAAGATACCATACCTCAAAATATTTCCTTTATTTGTACATTATATGTGTTTGTTTTTATATAATATGTTTATACTATGTAGGTAGCATACACAAAATAAAAAATGTAAAGGGCCAGGAATGTGATGTAGCAGTAATTGAGGCTCTTCTGGAGGCTGAGGCAAGAGGACTGGTGGAACCAGGGAATTTCAGGGCAGCCCTGGCAACAGAGTAGGCCCCATGTCAATTTCATGGATTCCTGAGAGAGCCTTCCAGTTTTAAAAAATGTATCTGAATCATCTGGAATCATGTTCCTGTGCTTGCATTTTTTTAAGTGAGACATCTAACTAGCACAGAAAGTGTGACTATGGCCTAAGCTGTTGGCAATGGCCCTGAGGAGCTTGACAGGGACAAGGGGACTTGTTATCTGATTGTTAGAGGCTGAAAGTGTAAGTACCGAGCGAGTGTGAGATGCCGATGGTTCCGTGTGTAAAGTGGCAAAACAACCAATTAAATTATACCTTCCTGTCTCCTGATGCAATACACTCTCTGGAGACACTGCTTTGGGGGGCCATGCTGGGCTCCACATACAACAAAGAGGAAGGGGAAGAAGTGGAGGACTGAGGTTGGTGTAAATGTAACAGAATTGGAAACCCTAAAAAAAGAAACAGAAAAGAAACAATGAACTCAAATCCTTCAATTTGCTCTCAAGACAGACAAACTGTAGCAATTTTCTATTCTGTCCTAATAGTACTTATTTCTGACGTCCCAGCTGCTATAGTCTGGATATAGCATGTCCCTGAAAGGCCTTTGGCAGTGTTAGATTTCTCATGTAAGACAGACTCTGTGATATTTAAGCTTCTATATCTAATTTGTTTCACCCAGAATTATGATCTCAAGATGCATCCTTTTTCCTACAAATGACTTCAGTTTATCCTTCTGTATGGCTCAATCATACCCCACTATGGATACATACAATTTTTTATCCACTCATCTGTTAAAGAACATGTGGGTTGCTTCCAAGATTTCGCTGTTGTGAGTTGTACTGCTATAAACATGGGTGTGCCTGGGTCATTTTTATATGAATTCTTCCATTCTTCTGGGGAGATTCTCATAAGAATATAGCTGAGTTCAGAGGAATTTCTATTCTTAGGTCTTTTTAGGATCTCTGCACTGATTTCCATAGTGGTTGCAAGACTTTACATTCTCTTGCACAATTTCCCCTGCAATGTCGTCAGCATTCGTTGTTTTTGGAGTTCCTGATGATGCCCTTTTATTGTGGAGTAACACAGGACCTCAGTGCTGCTTGGTTCGCATTTCTCTAATGGCCACAAACTCTAAACAGTTATCATACCCTTAAACTATTTGCATTTCTTCCTTTGGGAAGTATCTCTACATTTCAATTGCTCATTTTTTTTTTTTTTGAAAAAAAATTCATGTTAGAAAGCCTAATTTTTTTTATTTCTTTATATATCATAGGAACAGCTGGCAAAATTTTTCCTTTTATAGGTTGTCACTTCCTCTTTTGGTTGTACCCTTTGTCATGCAGAAGGTTTTCAATTTGATATAGAATGTCCCTGAAAAGCCTACACGGACAGGCTCGGTTCCCAGCCATTGCCACTGTTGGATTTCTCGTGTAAAACGATGGTGTGGCACACTGAAAATCACAGTTAAATATCTAAAGTGACAAAACGCTGTTCAGCATTATGCAGCAATATCACCTGTGAATCCACTGAGGCAAATTCTACATCCCTTTCTTAGATTTGTCCATTTGCTGTTGTGAGTTGTACTGCTATAAACATGGGTGTATGGGTCACTTTTATATGAGTTCTTCCATTCTTCTGGGGAGATTCTCAAAAGAATATGCCTGAGTTCAGAGGAATTTCTCAGGATAAAGCAGTTGTCTAGCATGCCCAAGGACCTGGATTCAATCCTTAGGTAATAACAATATTAATAAATGTAATGTGACTTACTTTATGCCCAATCTGTTGAACCAGTGTTGCTTAGTTAATAGGCTCATAAACAAGGACATTTTCAAATAGAAGCTCTGATTACTGCAACAATTTACAAACACTAAGGCTACCATGAAAGCTGGAATATTAAATTAACTGATCCTGAATATTGCTATACTATCAAATCTTTTGGAGCATTTTAGCTATCTAGTGGGATGGTGGCTACATTGTGCTATTTTCATAAAAGAAAAAGACCTATTCTTACTAATTATCTTTATCACAGGATTATCCTTATTTATCTCTCTTTCCATATTATTTTCCATCCATAGATTATTAGTGTCCTAGTGATCTATGTTTTTCCAGAAGCACTGCTGCTCCTACTGACAAAAATAGAGTGATAAATGGGTACCCAAGGGATTCACTGGAGTTATTATGTACATTTATGGGGAGCACTTTCTGGTTCTCATCTCAGTCTGGGAAGTTTATATTTGTAATCCCATGGATAAATTATTAGAATTCCGTAAAGCCAATTCCAATCTACCACTTCCAGTGCAACCGATGGTGAGAATAAAGACACTAAAGCATATTTATAGTTATGGGGAGCCAAGGGGTCCTAAGTCCAGCCATGGTAATGGCTTATCCAGAACGAAGGCTTCTACCCAGGGCTGAATCCTGATTTTATTCAGTTTTGAAGGAGGAGAGGCTTGAGGATGAATGACAGAGAATGGCAGGAAGTAGGTGAGTGCTGTGAGCTGGGCTAGGTAGGAGGCCTGAATTTACCTCTGTGATATGCAGAGAGAAGGATATGCAGAGAGTAATCTGCATTATGTAAATGAGATAGTATCTGTCTTAGTTACTGCTGTGAAGACCAAGCTCCTCCAAAGACCAGGACTTCTCCAAGGAAGCCGGGCAGGGCAGGGCAAAATCTTCCTCAAATACTTTTTATACACTTTTTGTGCTGAGTCACTCTAGAGTGGCCTGTCTCAGCCTAGGGCAGAACTAATCATTCTTCAAAGTGGAACCAATTGCACCCCAGGTTGGGCCTTCCCTGACCTGCAGGGTGGGGTCTCCACAGACCAGAACCGATGTTATCAACTACCACAGTATCTAATGTTTTGGGGTCTGGTGCTTCAGCTCTGATGTGTAATCTTTCAAGCCCCAGGAAGTCATACCCTTTATCTTGAGGCTCAATCCAAGCTGACAGCATTGGAGCATTCTTCATCTTGTCTTCACCCAGCTCATATTAAAGAGCAGCAGATGGAGGTTACCGGGGAAACACGCATTCAATCTCCAAAGACTACCACCAGCAACTCAGCTAGGCCATCTATATGTATTGCTTAAAGCTAATTAAAGGGATAAAGAAGAGTCCTAGTCAGCTCTGTATACATCAGTATAAGGAAATAGGGTCAGGCACAGCCGAAACGGAGATGATTGCTTTTCTTTCAAGGAGAGTTGCCCCTGTGGTCCTCCACATACATTGTCATCTAGAACAGAGATTTGTATGAAACAAGACTCAATATATTAGTCTATAACAAAGTACTTGAGGCTTGGTCATTTTTAAAGGTTTACTTGGCTCATGATTCCAGTGGCTGTAGAGTCTAATCCAAGTGGCTCCAGCATCCTGGCCAGCGCACACTGGCTATGTCTCCACCTGGCCGAGAATCAGTCATACTTGGAAGGACCAGATCCATGGAGTTGCTTCCAACATAATGGCTTACTCTTAGGAGATAACTCCTGCAAAAAACCCAAACCATTCTACAAAAACTAGATCCATCCTTTCTGAGGGATAGGCCCTCAAATTACCTTCCATTAGGCCCATTTCTTAAAGATTTCACAAGTTTTCAGTACTTCCAAAAGGGAAGACCAAGCTAATAGCTTATTTAAATGGTAGCACTCATTTATAGGTCAAGCAACAAATGTGGCTTGGGTGAAGGAACAGCCCAGTGGTAGAGCTCAAGCCTAGTATGCATGAAGCCTTGGATTTGACCCCCAGCTCAGGAAAAATGAAACAAAACACCTAGCAAGGTTGAGATATTCTACATGATGTAACATATATCTTAAATAAATGATTTGGATATGATAGTTTGTGTGATCTAGAACTAAGATGATTCATGAATTTAAAAACCAAAAGATACCTCTAAAAACCATGCATAATGAACTTATGTACTTCTCTGATTGAAACACTAGTGAAGGAATCCTTAAAACCAAAGTCAAAGTAATCCCATTGATTTGAAACTGAATCCAACTTCCAGCTATCTCATGCCTTCTAGTCTATGTTAGGGAAATAAGATAGAGAGTTACGGGTCTATCTGAAGGGGTTACTGTTGACTAGCAAGTATAATAGAGTTAGGACCTAGTAAAAGGGGAGAGGAATATGGAACAAAGCCAGGTGGTTCCAGTGGGAATGTTCTTGTATTTTCTTTTTCTAAAATTAAATTTAATTTTATTATTTCATTTTGAAAATTAAAAAACAAAAGCAAGAACAAAAATCAGAAACAGGGTAACATACAACGATACATATGTTACAGATTTTCAGAACAAGAATAGCTAATTAACAATGGTTGATATATTATCTATTTTTGTCATCAAATCTATTGCTCAGATTAACAGATACAGTTATATAAGATTGGAAATTTGATTGCATATCACTGTTTATTTTTCAGAAACCTTAAATTTTTGTTTTAGTCCTACATATTTTTCTTTTTTCTGTTTTTTAAACATCTATTTTGAAGTGAGCATAATAATAATTGAAATAACATTATAAATGGTACACATTTAGAAGATCAAGATGTCATGTATTCAAGCATGATTTTTGTATTAAACATTGCTGTCCTCAATAGTTGCTTAGATCGCAGATATCAGCATTCAGTTACTCAAAGTAAACATTCTACACATTGGGCTGGACAAATAGCTCAATGAATTAAAGCACCTTCAAGCAAGCACAGAGGCTGGGGGTTCAATCCACAGGCCTGCTATGCTGGCCCCGCCCCTGGGGCACATGAGATGGCAATTGAGACTGGGGTGGTAGCGCATGCCTATAATCCCAGTTCTTGAGAGGCTGTAAACAGGTGGATCACTGTGAGTCTGAACTAGTAGTGAGATCCTGAGCACCCTATAGACTCTTCCCTTAAATAAAAAGGAAAAAGAAAATTCTACACATTAACTGCTATTTTCAAAAAGCAGATGGAAATTTTTAGTAAATATACTTCTCCACTGCTGGTGGGAATGTACACTGGTACAACCACTATGGAAATCAATGCAAAGATTCCTCAAAATGCTAGGTCTGGAAATCTCATTCAATCCAGCTATTCCCCTTCTGGGTATTTTCCCAAAAGAACTGAAAACATCGTACCACAATGATGTGTGTGCCCATGTTTATAGCAGCACAATGGGTCATAGCCAAATCTTGGAGGCAGCCAAAATGCCCATCACCTGAGGAATGGATAAAAAAGATGTATTATTTTTATACAATGAAGTATTACTTAGCTATGAAGAAAGGCAAACCCAAGGCCTTCATAGGTAAGCAGATGCAACTAGATGCTATACTCATAAGTGAAATAAATCAGATTCACATGTCTAAATATACAGTCTCCCTAGTGTAAGAACCCAAAAGAAGAAATAAAACCTGAAAGTTATAATAGATATAGTAAAATAGAAAGAAACAGAACGTAAGGCTTAAACAACAAAGATGAGAGAAAGGAGAAAATATAGGAAAAAAGTCAGGGGGAAAAACATGCATGTTCTTATATTTTCATATCTAGGGCAAGAGTGTATTAGGATGCACTTCTCACAGACAAGGTGGGCTAAGGAGGACCACATGCAGTCTCCTTTCTAACCAATTCAAAAGACAGAATATGCAAACAAGCAGGTGAGAAGACGCTGAACCTTGAGCATCAAGGAACAGTGATTTCTCAGAAGCAAGAAACAACAAAGATTAGTCCCATGGTTATTCCAAGTTCCTGTCTAGAGAAAACTTGCAGACTGTGGTGCAGAAAGCAGGGGCACCCAGGCAGGGCTCAACAATCTTAAGTTGGGAAGATGGGCCTGGGGACCCCCAGTGGCCATGCCACCACACTCCGAAGACAGTGTCCTACCAGAGAGGAGAGGACTGACAGAGAGTCCAGAAATCTGAAGAGTCCTCTCACATGCTCAGTTGAGTATCAATCATTATGCACAAGGGAAAACCATCCTGAGGGTAGAGAAACAATCACCAAAAGAATGAGAAGGTACAGTGATTAGAGCTGACGGAGGACAACCAGACAGTCCTGCAGCCAACAGCCAAGATGGGACACATATAGTTCGTGGGGCATCCAGCAGAAAACTCAGAAAAGTTTGGCCTCCACAGGGGAAAAAGGTTCATCCTAAACTGATAAACTGTTCTATTTCCATGAAGCACACCTAAAACCCAAACATACCAAACCAAACCAAACATATAAAACTGTTTCTAAGTGGCTTAACCATATCCTAGAGCCAAGCCAAAAATAGTTATAGAAATCAAAGATATTCAGTACAGAAAATATCATTCACCACATCTGGCAGCCAATCCAAATATTGCCAGTCCTGCAAATAAAA
>PVKN010026321.1:0-13844 GCA_004027915.1 Capromys pilorides | reverse complement strand
ATTACTCCAATGCCATCACATAAAACTTAATTAGCTTAACTCTTTAGGTTCTGTATACACAAATGATTTTTGCTTAGCAGATGTCACTGCATACAATAGAACAATGCAATCATATTTCTTTTTCAATATGTCTTTGTAATATTTTCTTGCCATAATCTTTTCTAAAGTATGCTGCAAATCAGTATTACACAAGAAGATGAATTCAGAGTCAAACAAAAATGGCACAGCTGTGTTGAACATATTTCAATTACTTTACAGCAGTGTGTCACTTTCAATCTTATATATGTTAAGTTCTAAAATACGGTTAGAGAATAATTCCCAGTAAATGTAAATTGAGAATGGTTTCACGCATATTGCATTAATATTCTTTGCAAATACAATCTTGCATCTTTTCCTGAAGGGCAATGATGGGAAATGTCTAACCTACTTTTCACTGTGGTCATTTACTTCCTTTATTTTGGGTCTTCATTGTGCTATCTCTGTGGTCTCACACCTTCTGTCTAAGTCATTATTTCCTCTCAATGGACTCTTTTCATGTATTTTTTCACTGTAAGAGATGCTCGAGTGTTCAGAAGAATTACAAAATTTTAAAAGGCAAAATAAAATGACAGAACATAAAATTCTAATGGATTAACAAAGATGAGATCTGGTGCACTCAGGATGGCATGGATATAGACGAAATACCCTTAATTTATTCAATTTCTATGGAGACATATTCAACAGAAAGAATATGGATAATTCTTGCTGAAATCTCATTATAAGAGAGAGGGAAATACCTTCCAAGTTAAACATCATTTTTTGGAAACAGAAAATTCTTTAAATGTCAAAAATTTCATGCAAATAGTGTTTGTCCTTTTAGTAACTATGATTTTGAAACGATGGGTGCACTAAACTGCTGTAATTTCAGTAATTCTTAATGCTACATCATTTTTACCAATGTCAGTTTGTACAGATTAGAAACACAGGGGACAGTTTACTCCAGTGACAAAGTCAACCCCATAAGGACTTAGACTGAGGGGGGAACTCTACAGTGACACAAGAAGAGCTAGTTCACAGATTGAGCTCCACTGTCCTAATCCTCTAGCATGGTAAAATTGCCTGGATCTGAGAGAACAAGAGTCATACTAATTTAACATTTATCAGAGTATTCCATGGGATTCTTTCCTCAAGAAAATTTCATTGTTTGATTTATTTATTTAATTCTTAGTATTTGTGACAATTTCAAAAGGTTTAGGATATTCTTTGTCTTTAATTTTTATTGGTATATGTCTACAATACAGAATAATTACATTTATTTTGGGGACTGGTACATAGACATATCACATCTTGATAATTTAACTTTCCTCACTCCCACACCTTTCCCAAACATACTTTGAATCTCTGAAAGTCTATCTTTTTGTTTCCTACCGTGTCTCTTTTATTTGCTCTTTAATTTACTTATACTTTGGGTTTCTGCTACAAGAGAAGCCATGCAATAGTTACTAGGCTTTGGTGTCTGACTAATTTTACTAAATAATATCATCTCAAAATTCATCTATCTTTCTGGAAATGGCTCAAAGTAATTATTCTTTATGGCCAAGTAGTATCCTATTGTGCACAGGCATGCATGCCATATGTTACTTGCCCATTTATCTGTCGATGAGTATGCAGGTTGCTTCCATAATTACCTGTTTTGAGTTGTGCAGCTACAAGCGTGTTTGCATACATCACTGCATATGAAGACTTTAAATCTTTCAGGAAGATATCAAAAGAGAACTGTTGGGTCAAATGAGATTTCTAGTTTGTGTCCACAACAATCTAGAAGAGTTACATGTCATCGTAGAATGGACATGACCTTGCGGCAAAGGAGTTAACTGCTTTCCTCATTTGAACACTGATAAGAGATATCTATCTGCTGGCCAGAAATGGTTCTGAGAGCAGGATTACAACTCCACTACCCCAGTGCACTCTGGTGTTCTGCTACTGCCCTGGATGAAGCCAACTTTGCCTTTCAATAAAACATTTCGCTACTTTATAAATGCACATTCACTCTTAATAGACAATATGGTATAAATTAACCTCAAGACTTTTATCAATTTTGTCACATCTTAACCTCTGTACAGGTTGATGTATACAACATATTAGCTCTGTCTGGTTATTCAAAGTTCATACTATTTGATGTGCTTTAAGTAATACTAGCCAGATCCTTTATCTAATCCTTACTGTAACACTTACAACAGTGAGTTGCAATTTTTATTGGCATAGTTATCTCCCTTCTGAGTTGCAGACTGAGTTGCAATCCTTTTTAAGTGCAGGAACTAGTTTTACACAATTTTATTTGTTACCCTTACCATGAATGCAATATTTAGTACATTGTCAACACTGATAAATAATTGTGGATGATTGAATGATCAGTCGATTTTATTATGTTTGTTACGTTTTCTGTGTGTGTGTGTGTGTGTGTGAGTGTGTGTGTGTGAGTGTGTGTGTGGCTGGCTCCGCTTGCCCTGGGGCTGGGCTGGCGTGGCATGTGGTGCCAGGGATTGAACCACAAACCCTGTGCTTTCCTCCACTTTGCCTAAGCAGGTGCTTCACACTGCTGAGCTATCTCTGCAGCCCTGTTATGTTTTCAGAATAATCCTAATTAGATGTAACAAAATACTTGATATTGTTTTATGGTTTTTTAATAGAAGAACAAATTGGATTTACTCTTTAACATTCTTTTAGTCATTCTTTAGACATTTATGAATCTCAAGCTATGTGCTTCCCCATGCTAAGTGCTGAGGTGATTGAGCTGTGTAGAACATAGTCTCCCTGCCTTCAGGGATGCTGAGAGTTGTTGTAGGTTAGGGTTCATGCGATCTTTTAGCTCAGGGGACACAGGAATATATTCAACTTCTTGAATAACAGAAGCAGAAAATAATCAAATCATTTTAAATCTCAATAGAGTAAACACTTCTCATTTTTCTCAGTGAGACTAAAACCCGTTTATCACCATTAAGTGGTAATATTTGCTCTATTTATGTGAGAGTCCTCTTATCTAACAAATTATAGCCACTGTTCCCACAAAACAGTTTGTGCAGATTGGAATCTTGGCCTCACCCCTTTAAACGAAACAATCAATCTTACTGTTGCAAGTCTTGTTGTATTTGCTGTTCTCCTGTGCAAACCCTTCCAGCCGACACTGAAAACGGTGCTGCCAGAATTCTTGGAACCAAGGGTTTCGGAGGTTGGTTTCTGGCCTGAGCTTCAGATAATAATCATCAAACCACTTGACGTCAGGAGACTGGAGCTTGATTGTGATTCCGCCGACAGCTTCTCGCTGATATCCGTCTGTCACGTCGTACCTATCAGCCCAGCCGTCGCTGTGGGAAACAAAGAAGCCGCGACTTAAAACAGAAACCTGACGGCACCGCTTCTGTTGTTTTCTAGATTGGGTTTTGAAATATTAGCACTGCAACGGCTACTTCAGGTCACATGATGCCTTATACCTTAATGGTTGCTAAGATGTCATCCTGTTAAAATTAAGAAGTAACACAATAGAAACGGTGAATCTCACAATGCTGAAAGAAATCAACATCACTTATCTTGAGCTACAAAGCCAAACTAGTTTTTGTAGAATTTTATCAGCTGTAAAATGCTGTATAACAGGGATGGCTAACCTTTCAGAGATCAAGTGTTCAAACTGTAATACAAAACCCACTTCCTCACCACCAACGCTAACCTTGACATTGAGGTGTTAGTTAGAAAAAAAGCAAGTCACATTTGACCTGTGGGCTGACAGAGAGGTTGGCCCCGGCCTCCCTGTTGTGGTGTGTGTTCACCACCGCTGTCAGACATGTGCAGAAGCGCATAATATTACCAGCATGCATCACTGGGTGCTCAACAGCTAGATGAAGCTAACTTTGAATACGTCTGCCCTTTTCCTTTGTAAAAGTCATTAAAATAATAAAAAAAGAACAGTCATTAAAATAATCATACACCAGAATGAAAAAATATTTCAAAATATGACTAACATTAACTATCCTGTCTTTTGCTCACATCATGCAAAAGAATTACAAATAAAATTTTAAAACCATGCAAGTAACTGTCATTCTATTTAGTTATTTAGTTAATTGTTACAGGGTCACACTACACAGTTTGGACTCACGATGGTCCTCCTGTCTCAGCCTCCCCAGTGCTGGGATTATAGGAGTGCGTCACTACACCCAGACTCTGGCCCATACAGCACGCCCTGGGAGTGGGGCTGGTGTGGTGTGTGGTCCCAGAGATTGAATCACGGTCCCTGCGCTTGCCCAAGCTTGCCTAAGTAGGTGCTTTTGTCTGCTGAGCTATCTCACCAGCCCCAGGTAATTGCCATTGTATTGAACATTGATACTTCAGACCATTAAAGTGAAGTCTTTGTAGTCTATGGTCAATTCTTTTTTATACCATGGAAGTCCTCAAATACATATTTAATTTGGATGCAGTGGTAGGTATCTCTGATTCCAAGCACAAGGGAGATCAGGAGGGTCAGAAGTTTGACGTCTCTCTGGGCAACACAGGGAGATTTTTTTAAAGTAAGGACCACCAGGAATGTAGCACAGCATCAGAACTTTTAGCTAGCACTCAGGAGGCCCTGGGTTCAATTCCCAGCATACATGCGAGAAATTCAAAGTATACATAATTTAGGAGCAAAATAAAAAAAAATGTGGTCTCTCTCTCTCTCTCTCTCTCTATATATATATATATATATATGTATATATATATACATATATATATAAATTTCCATGACTAATGTATTTATTATGCATAGCAAACATGCTAAGAAAAAAGGAAGAAGGAAAATGACAGCATTTACATCATAATGATATGAGAATGCAGCAGAGTAGGGAAAAGTATTTTAGTATTCTAAGATGTTTGGAAAAGGCAAGAGACACTACAATGGGAATGAAGCACAAGAAACTATTTAACGCAGAAGTAGTGACACAAGCCTATAATCCCAGCACTCTGCAGGGTAAAATAGGAAGATTTCAAGTTGGAACACAGGAAACTTAGTGATACAGCAAGACCTGTGTCAAAATAAAGTATGCTATGTGTGTAGTGTAGTTCAGTGTGAAGGATCTAGGTTCAAGAACCTTCTACTGGAGAGAGAGAGAGAGAGAGAGAGAGAGAGAGAGAGAGAGAGAGAGAGAAACAGACAGAGAGACAGAGAAAGAGAGACAGAGACAGACAGAGAAACAGAGACAGAGACAGACAGAAACACAGACGCACACGCACACACAGATACTTAAATCACATTTGAGCAAACAGTAGGGCATCCAGAGGGCTGGAATTTCTGATTGCTTCTCTGCCTCCACTCTGACACATGCAGTTTGTGCTAAGTGTTTTCTGGGACCAAGTGGTGCTGTGCTCTGTCTGCAAGGAAATGAAAACTTTTGACTGTTGCAGAAAATAATGCAGAAGAAATTTAAAAGTGGACATGTAGGAAGACATGTATAGTCTAGGTTGCAAATTCAAACAGGTGTTTGGATTTAATAAAGGAGTAGAGGGTAGTGAACCCTAAGGAAAGGCTGAAGGAGGTGGTTCCCCTTGCACAGCGCTGTTTGCTTCCTGAGTGTGACCTTTTTAAAGTACTTGTTGGTGCTGTTTTTGTTGAATGAAGGAGCACATATATAGTATATGTACCAGTACTGGGGAAAGCATTCTATACGCAGTTCATTAAATAACACAGGCTTAACTGTCACATGGTTTGTTCTATATGACAGCCTCAAAGCATAAATAAATTATAGAGACAAACCAATGGAAGCTGGATCCCCTACAAAGTTACCAGTGGTGAAATTTTAAAACCTTTGTGGCAAGACCAGGACAGAAATCAAAAGTCAGAGCCAGCAATGTTTGTTTCAGGATTGAATTTGGTTAATTCATACGTTGTCTTCTCTCAAGTTTCTCATTTTCAGCTACTGAAGATTTTATTTAAATCTGACAAGCTGAAATGAAGTGCGCCTGTTTGCCTCGTTTTCTCCCTGTGTTGGGGAAGGTTCATGATGTCACTGACAGGGGAGTGCAGGTGTCACTGGCACTCCAGGAGCTGCAGGGGCGTGCGTGCTGCATGGGGCCGGAAGCTCCGCTGCTCAAGCAGAGCTCCATTCTCCAAGAAAGGGAATTGAAATTGTTCCTTTTGTTAACATTAGCTCACTCTTATGTAATGCTATGATTATGAAGATTACATAAGAAATGTAAGAGTATAATAGGTCCAATTTACCCTTCACAATTCATTCATTGAATTTCCTGGGGACTGTAAAAAGCTTATCTTCATAAATTCTCTTGCAGGGTGCACATCCATAAACGTGTCATGACCGAGACTGTTGATGTACTCACCCATCAACATATTTTTCTCCATCTTTATTTTGTTCTGGTTATAAGTTGTTCAGTTCAAGAAGTTATGAAAGATGATGTTGTATCATCAATATAATTTCAAATTGTGAGTTTTAAAATTATTCGTGTTCCAGATAGTTCCTGTCTAAAGCAAAACATAAGTTATAAAGGCGCTAGTGTAGAAATGGAAATTCTCAATCTCCATGTGACAAAGGGATCATTGTATTTAAATGTAATGACAACATTTTCTAGGAAGTCTAGGAAGAAATTCATTTGATGCCAGCGAGGCCAAAGATGCTATATTGCCTTTACTGACTGTTATTAATGTCTGTATAAACTTGTGGTTTTAAGAGCTGTTGAAGATGATCAGATATCTCTAAGGTGAAGGCAAAGGTAAAAAGAAATGCCAAGAAATACTTGGATTTACCTTTCTACCACCTATTTCTGTTTTATGGAGCTATCTTGCCCACTTGACAAAAATCAACTTTTATTTCATCCCAAATTTTTTATTATCTGAAGAAAATGCAAAATAGTAAAACCAAACAGAATATTAAAAATAATGCAGAACTTCACCATACAGAAAAATAGGATTTCAATAATGATTAATGTATTACATAATGTTATCTTTGAGTTAGTTCTTTCAATTACCAGATATAGAGCTGATGAGACAGCTCAGCACACTAGTCTCCTGCTTAGGCAAGCTCAGGCACCAGGGTTTGATCCCCAGCACCACAGGCCATGCTGGCTCCAGTCCTGGGTGCACTGAGCTGACCACTGAGACTGGGTGCAGTGACACATGCCTGTAATCCCAGCACTGGGGAGGCTGAAACAGAGGGATCACTAGGAGCCCGAGGCTGCATAAGACCCTGTACCAAATACATTTTAAAAAGTAGATTACCATATATAACCCAACAATAATGAAAAAAAGAAAATGAAAAAGAAAAAATGTTATAAAAATTAAAAAGGACAAGAAAACAAACATCGACTGCTCCCCTCTGTAGACCAGCAGAAATCAGTAGCACCGTTATCCAAGCTGCCCGGCCCATGTTTGTCTCTTCCCCCTCCTTCTCCCATCCTATTCTTTATCCTAGTTTTTCCTTTCTTTTGAACAGATTCCTTCTCTTTCAGTATCTATTGTACTTTCTTCCCAATATTTATTGTCAAAAAACATACTTCTGCTCTGCAATCTACCCCATCCTTTTCTCCTGTCTATCTTATTTTCTATCATCATTTTTCAAAATTTAACAACTTGTAAAAGTTGTAGTGTTTCTCAACAGAATATTTTCAGTTAACATAAAACTTACTCAAATTATCCAGTGAAAATTTGTTTCCTGTCTCTCTATAACCTGCTTTCTTTTTTAAATAGCTATTAAACATCATCTCTCTTAGTAAATATCATAACAATAAATCCTTCCAATAGCCCCCAGTATTTCTTGCTCTGCCTTAATGTTCACTATAGGTGACCTAGGACTGCCCAAGCCATGGTCATTCTGAGATGCAATGTGAACAAGCAATCTCTCTTTCTGGGCCTCATCGATTTTTGTAGAAGAAAAAATTGTGTATGGAAACTGTGTGATGGTTCTCAAGCGTTATGTTTAAGTGTAGCCCTTTTTCCTTCTGCTTGAGAGTGTATTTATTAGCCTTCCCCGTGCTAAGAGAAACTGACACTACTTAAAGAAAGAGATGCTCAATTTGGTTCATGGTGTAGGGAATGTAGTCCATGGCCTACCAGAGTGGTGAAAAAACTTTTAGAGACCAAATACCCAAACTGACACCCCCAAACCCATTTATTGCAACGTACCAACACTGCAAGTAAACATGAATAGTGAAGTTTTAGAGTAGAAAAACAAACTCATGCATTGATTAAATGAAACCACAAGTACAACTTGCAGTGTTGCAAACAGCCTATAGTGGAATCCATGCCACAGGATCACCACCACTGGCCTAATGGCTCCCAGAAATGACATGGCAGACAGACATTGTGGAGGAAAGCATTCAGTACATTCCAGCCATGAAACAGAAAAGGGAGAAACCCAGGAGGGGGCAATACCCTCCAAGGCATGTCTCCAGGCACACAGGTCTTGCAACTGGTTCAACCTCCTAACAGCGCATTCAGCTGCAAGCTCATAAATCCACTTTTGATTATCATGCCTGGCATTCCAGTCACCTTGCAAATGCCCCATTTTTGAATACATGAAACTGTGGGAGCATGTTTCCAATCTAAACGAAGCAAATATTGACCAAAAAAAGTGAGATGCTGAAGACAAAATGAAATGGGGCAGGCATCTTACTTCCAGAGAGAAACACTGCATATATTGATGAACATGCAGTTCATCCCATTCACTACATGTTCCAACAACAAAAAGAAGCACATAATTCCAAAAGGTTTCAACTATTATAATATTAGACCTTATAGGTTCTGAAAAAGAGGACAGAAAGCTCAATGACCACACTGGAGATACAGCTCAGCAGTGCAGCGCTTGTATGGCAAGTATGAGGCTCTGAGTTTAATTTTCGCCCCTCCCCCAAAAAATCAGTAATCACAGACAATGATATATATCATTATATATGATATATATATATCTCTCTCAAAAGAGAATAAATCAGTAACCAATTGGCTGCCTACAGAATGATAACATTTAAGTTCAATTTCAAAAATGTGAGTAGTGGGCCAGTGAAAACACTTTCAGGGCCAGCCTGATAGCTCAGCGGACGACAGTGCCTGCTTAGGCAGAGCACAGCGACCCGGGTTCGATGTCCGGTGTGCAGTGCCATCCTCGCCCCTGGGGCCTGCCGTGGTGGCGATTGAGACTCAGCATGGTGGCCCACGTTTGTAATCTCAGCACTTGGGAGGCTGAAAACAGGAAAATCACTGTGAATCAGATCTATGTAGTGAGACGTACTGTTCTATATACAGAAAAAAAACACCCGACTCTGAAATAGTTTGCAAGAAATTTCCACACTGATTTCAATGATGGTTGCATAAGCCTACACTTTCACCAACAGTAGAGAAGGGTTCTTTTTTCCACAGCTCCTCCAGCATTTGTGATTGGCTGGTTTTTTGACAGTAGCCATTCTTTCTGGAGTGTGAAGAAATCTCAGTGTTTATGTGACTGTTTTAATTTAATTTAATTTAATTTATTTTGGTTGTCTCAGCCTTCCCTGAGGGCAGGGCTAGTGCTGCAGGTGATGCCAGGGATCAAACCGCTGTGCCCTGTGCCTGCCTACACTTGGCTAAGCAGGTGCTTTGTACCGCTGAGCTATTTCACTGGCCTAGAAATCTCAGTGTTAATTTTTTTTTTTTAAGGTCAAGAGCAAACTTTATTTACATAGGGGTAATAAAGAGAGCAAGAACTCAAGTACTGAATAATTCAGCTTTGGGCTGATTAGAAGTCCATGATGTACCAATCTTACTTCACAGCATTGGAAGAATGCTGCATCTGGCATTTCTCGGGTCCCACGTCTTCTGCCACCTCCCCTGGAAGGTCCAGGACACTGTATTTGTCACTTGTTGCAGAGCAACAGACATACAATGATGTTCTGTACTTAGAAGTCAGTCTCTCACACAGAAAATGTTATATACAAGTTCTGTTAGCGCCCAGCCAGTAAGGCCCACAGAGGGATGAAGACACAGGACAGATTCATGGTTGTAAACTGTTCCAGTTTCGCACAGCGTGTGAGGCAGAAGGCTAAATGAAGTAACATGGCAATCAGGCACCAAGCTTGTTTCTTAATGTCATGTGATTCACGGTGAAGGTCAAAGCCAGACTTGGACTGCCAGGCCATTTTCACTATCAGCATGATGAGGAGGATGGTGTCCAATATCCAGACGGGGATGACCATGAGGCACCAGCTCCGCGGCGCCTTGTCACCCCGCTTCAACACCAGCATGATCAAGAAAGGCGGCGTGAGGAGCCAGGTGAGCAGCACTCTCTGGGCCAGGGACATCCTCACTGAAACAGCGGAGAGAGGCTGCCGCGGGGTCTAAGGAAGGGAGACGCCCTGGCAGCGCCGCTGGCCGGAGAAGGGGAGGGTCGCGAAGATGAGGGAACCCTCCTGCTTGGATTCTTGTCCGCCGCACTTCCCCCCATTCATTCCAGAGCTCGTCACATGATAATTAAGAATAACATTCAGTTCTGCCTCTGCAAGGGTGCACGGTAGAGATTCTCTCAGCAACGGCCCCTCAGCATTGATTTAAATTGCATCTCTTGAATGACAAATGCTGCTGAACATTTTTTCATATATTTATTTGCTGTTTGTTTTTTCCATCTGACAAGTATGTATTCATCTCAGATGCCAATTTTTGGACTGGGTCATTTAATTTGGGGGGAATGATTTTCTTTCAATTCTATATATGTTCTACATATGTCCTTTCCTAAGGGACTCTGGCTATACTTTTTCCTGCTCTGTGTTTCGACTTTTCACTCAGTTAGTGATTTCTTTTGTTGTGCAAAAGCTTTTTAATAAGTTGAGATTCCATTTTTAATTTTTGTAGTATTGTCCATGTGGTCTGAGTTTTGTTCACAGAGGTCCCATTCAATGCAGCTATCCACCTTCTGGGTATTTTTCCAGAAGAATTAAAAACATCTGTTATTGGTTTATGTCTAGTTGTCACCCCAAAGCCTCATGCAATCATGGGCAGGGCCATCCAGAGTTTGAAGACTTGAGTCATGATTCACTGGGATTATGTGTTTTAGTACTGATGGAATTATGGGTGTGGCCTAAGGTGGATAGGCTGAGGCGGAGAGCCTGGACATAATATAAAGAGAGACAGAGAGACAGGGAGACAGACTCCTGCTGTTGCTCTCTGGGCCCTCGTTGGTCAGTTGCCTCTGTCGTGATTGTTGCTGTTTTGCCGCCATGTCTGCCCTGTTCAAATCAGCCTTGGGCCATCCAAATACGGACTGAAATCTCCAGCAACTGTGAGCTAAATAAACCTTTCCTTCCTTCATTTTGAGTGTCTGGTATTTGTCCCAGCAACGAGTAAAAAGTAACTAAGACAGCATCCTACTACAGTGATATATGTACACCCACATTTATAGCTGCACAATTTGTAGTAATTAAATCTTGGAAGAAACCTAATTGTCCATCAACTGAGGAATGGATAAAAATACAGTGATATTTTATACAGTGAAGTACTATGCAGCTACAAAAAAGAATACACTCCAGACTTTTACAGGTAAACGGATGCAACTCAAGACCATACTCATAAGTGAAATAAATCAGAGAAACTGGGATGCTGGTAAAGGGGCAAGGAAGGATATATATATATATATATATATATATATATATATATATGGCTATGCATCTGTAACTGCTCCATAGAAATAGCGCTGCCATTCTGGACTGTGGACATGAACAGCAGAGAGGAGGAAGGGGATCAAGAGATGTGTGGAAGGCTGAGGGGAATGGAATTCATAAAGAATTAAGTTGTAATATGTAGTGTATTCATTTCCCATGAGAAATGTAAATGTTATGTACTACAATCATGAAGTAAGAAAATAAAGATTTTAACAAGTCAAGTAAACCAAGAGAATTTAATGAAAGGAGCAAAGTGGTCCCTTATTGCAGAGGCTACATTCCAGACACTCCTGTGTTAAGTGAAAATCAATGAAGTAGCAAAGTTTTATATATATATATATATATATATATATATATATATATATATATATATGCTTTGTAAGCCCTTCCCACACTGTTGCAAATCTTTCTCACAGTTTTACAAGCGCTTCCAATGTTCTTAACCATCGTTTACACTCGTAAACGTGCATAATTTAGCAACATATCTATACTGTACAGTACTGCAAAATCCCATGATACAGTGAAAAAGCTGTGATCAATAACTTAGATTAATATTCTTGAAAGCCTCGAAACAGTGAGCCTGCAGAAATCAAATCGTGAAATAGCGAGGGACTACTGTAATAATAAGAGTGAAAAGCCACATGTGCAAAATTCTAAGGTAGGATCCCTTGCATTGTATATTTGTGTGATGGAGGAGAAATCTTACTGTTTGTGGTCCATGAGAATCAGTACAGCAGCTCCATGTCTTGCATTGGGAAAGAGGAAGAGAACAGGTTGGTGGTGAGAAGGAAGAAAGCCAACTTGACTTGCTGCATGACGGTCAGATTTCTCTTTTTAGGCTGTAGAGTGCTTTTCTGGATTTGTTCATGCTTTCTACATTCAAACGAGCTTTGAGTTATAAAAAGAATTTTGGTCCAGCATCATCGTAATACGAATAGCATATCTACCCTAATAGAACAATAGGTATCTACCCTAATAAAATCTAGTCTGTCCTGTTATGTGTATATTTTTATATTCAGAGCTATGATTGTTGGCACTCAAATCTGTATGAAATAATGGCAACTGTAAACTGTAAACATTTTGTGCTTGATATTTGCATTTAACAAGCTTATAGATATTTTACCTTTAGAATTGTTTTTGCCATTCATTACACTAAATTAATGATATATTAAGTAGACCAAAGGTTACAAAGTCAGCAGTGTAAGGCTAAAAACCAATAGGTACAATAGAAAAAGACATTGCAAAAGCAGAGGAGCTCCTGAGGTTCACATAACAAAAAGAATAAGTAAAACTAAGTCTTGAAATCGATGAAATAAGAAATTTATGAACTTTAAAACTTTGGGAATGCTAAATAATTTAAAGTTTGTCTGCTTTATCAAAAACTGAGCCTTCAAAAATACAGCTAGCATGCTTTCATTCCATTCCTCATTTTCAAAAGAATATATTTATAAGTGAATGATACTGAAAATGCAAAAAAGCACAAGTAACGCCTAAAAGTATATAGGGTCATTCTTTGCTGAGAGTGCTACTGTCACATTCATCCTGGAATATTAATTCAGTAAGGATTCTGAATATGCCTGTGCCCCACGCTATGTTCCGATGTATGCGCCCCAGGAGCTAAAAAGTCTTTGCGGCAGGTCCTGCCCCACGGGCACTGAGAGCTTCCAGCCCAGGAGTTTTACCTCCTCCATCCTCCAGGCTCCATCTACTCTCCTTTTACTCAGTGTTTGTGACCACTGAATTGCCTTTTCCTGAGAACCACCTTTCTGTCCTGCCTCCTGTAGCTTATTCCCTGATTAGCTTAATTAATATTCTCAGCATTTCCAGGTCCCTAATTCTTACACTTCTATTCTCTTAGTTTATTTACATGCAAGCCAAGCACATACAGTGGGTCCATAGCTCACACGATTACTAATTATAAGTCAGCAGAGCTCATGGGGAGGTAGGTTACTATTCTATCTGCCATAGGAAAACAACTTCAAATAAATTTCCTCAAATTCTGTTCCAAAATAGAGAAAGCAGACTGAATTTTAGACATGTGCATATTGGCCGCTAGAAATCAGAAGTTACATTTGGGTCAGAGATACAAATTTGGGAGAGGAAAGCATATTGCGCACCCCCAGTGAGCCTCGCTTGTTGGAGGCTTTCGCTCGGCTTACTGGGCTGACACTGACGCCATGGAGAATAAGCGCACAGACGTTCCCTAC
>PVKN010026320.1:0-13864 GCA_004027915.1 Capromys pilorides | reverse complement strand
AAGTTGATCCTAAAACTTGTATGGAAATGCAAAGATCCAAGATGGCTACAACAGTTTTAAAAAAGAAAAACAAAATCAATGAAATTGCATTATTTGATTTTAAAACTCTTCATAAAATCACAGTAATCTAGACAGATGGTAATGAAGATAGACTACCAACTAGAATAAAATTAAGGGTCTAGAAATAAATTGTTACATTTATTAACAAAGTATTTTTTTCCAGTGCTAGGGATCAAACCTAGGGCCTCTTGCTTGCAGGGCAAGTGCTCTGGCACTAACAAACAACCCAGCCTGAGTCAAATGACTTTTCTTATGAGTTGCCAAGGTAATTAAGTTGATAAAGTATAATCTTTTAAACAATGATGAATATACATATGGAAAAGAAGAATTTAAACCTTCATACCATGCACAAAAATTATCTCAAATGCATCATAGACCTAAATGAAAAGTTAAAATACTAAAACTTTCCAAAGAAAACAGGAGAAAATCTTTGTCTTGAATTAGGAAAAGGTTTTTAGACGATCCATAGATGAAAATTTTGATGAAGTAGAATCATCAAAATTAAATCTTTTGCTCATCAAAAAACACTAGATAGAAAGTAAAGTCATCCAGGTGTAGTGGCACAGGCCTATAATTCCAGCACTTGGTTGGAGGATGAGGATTGCTGAAAGTCTGAGGCCAGTCTGGGCTACAAAGCAAGTTCAGGGGCAGCCTTAACTGCAGAGTAAGATCCTGACTCAGAACACCAAAGAAAAAAGAAAACAAAGTGAAAGACCAGAACACAATGTTTGCAAATCATGCATTTGTCAAATATTAATATCCAAAATATACAGAAACTTTCTAATACAATAAGATTTTTACAAACTCACTAAAGTCAGGTGTGATGTTGCACACCTGTAAACCAGGCACTGGAGAGGCTGAGCCAGGATGATTACTACAAACTCCAGCCAGCCTGGGCTACAAAGAAAGTTCAAGGTCAACCTGAACTGCATAGCAAAACTCTGTGTCACAAAGACCTAAATAAAAAAACAAATAAATATATTTAAGACTAAAAGTAGGCATAAGATTTGAATAGAATCAAAGAATATTGGTGTAACAATCATCATAAAAAGATGCTCAGCATCATAAATGAGCAAGAAAATACAAATAAAGTTTCAATAACACCATTAGGTATTCACTGTGCAGACTGACAAGAGTAGGAGTGGCTCAGATGTGGAGAAACTGATCTTTGTGCATTTCTAATGGGAACATAAAATGGTGCAGCCACTTGGGAAAACAGTGTGGCAGTGCCTTAAAAGGGTAAGCACAGACTCACCATTCTACTCAACATTTCTACTTCTAGAAACGGAAGAGAAACGAAAACTGTCCACCTACAGGTACACAGCATTCCCAACAGCAGCAGTCACAGTGGTCAAGCACTAGAAGCAATGCACATGTCCATCTGTAAGCTAACGGATGACAACATGGGATACAGTGATGCAGTGGATCCTGCCTCACATAGAAAGGAACAGATTCTGGTACATGCTAAGACTCTAATGAGCTTCAGAAGTATTTCCTAAAAACTAGACATGAACGACTACATAGTGCATGATGCCATGCTGGAAACTGATTGTAACAGGCAAGTCCATAGTTAGGAAACATCGGTAGTAGGTCAAGGTGCAAGAGGAGATAATCTGCAAAACAGCAAGAGATAGCTTTTAGGGATAGGAGAAATATCCTAGCACTGGGTCATGGTGATGATAATTCTCTATCAGAAAGCCCTGAATTGTACCTTTCCAGGCAGGAGCTTTTGGTAGGTCAGTTACGCACAGTAAAACTGCCTGCAATGTGCTTATAACTTTTCTGATCCTTTTCTTTTTTTGTTCTTTTAAAAAACATTTTTAGGGCCAGGGATATAGCTCAACAGCATAAACGCTTGCCTGTCAAGCTCAAGGTCCTGAGTTCAATCCCCAGTACCACCAAAAAAAAAGCATTTTTAGTATTGGGGACTGCACCCAAAGCTTTACACCAAGCTAAGTCCCTACCTCTGTTAGTTTGAGACAGGTCTAAGTTCCTCAGGCTGGTTTTAAACCTGTGCTGCTTTAGCCTTTCAAGTAGCTGGGAACACAGAGATAAGCTTCCACACCTGGCAGCTGACTTTCTAGCTACCCTTTCATTGTCTTTTCCATGCACAAGGCAGGTGGGATTAATCACAGAGTTTGATTCCCACCAGTGGACTCAGCTGTGCTCTCGAGACACCACACCGCTCCAGCAGCCCACTATGATGAAGATTAAATTACGGTCTCATTTTTGGCAGGGTGAAGACTGTGTTAGCTTTATACTCAAATTCTGACATTTCTAAACCACTTGAATCCTTTTCTTACATACTGGTCACAAAGCCAAGTCTTATACTTCATTAATGCATGAGTAACTGAATTTTCAAAAGTGTTATTTCTGATCTTTTTGTATTGCTAAGCTGCATGAGGAACATTTCTGTGTTTATTTTTTGTGTCCCCTTTGACATCCTTAATTCCAAACTCAGAGACCAGCAGAACAGATTAACCAATATTTTTATTTTTTAGATTTTTTGGGGGACTGGGAATTGAACTGAGGATCTTGTGCTTGCCATGCAGGCATTTATGCCATGAACTAACTCTTCAGGCCCTACCAATATTTGTTGAATGGAGAAATAAATTGGGAATGTATTTTGTCTGTCAGTAGGAAAGGATCCATTCAAGATAATCAGGTGCACTTGCATATCTACTCACCTGTCTTGTATCTTCCTTAAGCCTTATTGAGGTAGAATTCTCACCCACAAAATTCAACCATTAAGTTCTTTCTAATGCTTTCTTCCTTCTCATTTTGTGTGGGAAGGTGTGTGTGTGTGGGAGGGGGTAGGTGTCCAAACAGAATGTTTTGAATTGTTGGGTGGAGATGGCTCTGAAAACCCAATATTCCAGGCCTTACTCTGTAGCTTTGTTTTTCAAATGTGACCTTCTCTAAGCCTCAGCTTCTGATTTATGTAACTAAATTCATTGGGTCCTGTATGCATTACATGAAATGACACATGTAAGATTCACTGAAGAGCCAGTAACTAAAAAAATACAGTGAGCCCTCCCTTCTCTCTGGCATTCATTAGCCCTGAACCTCCTAAACAGCAGGATCTTGTTCATCATTATTTTGTTCTGAGTATATTGATAAAATACCCAACCATTTTGTTTCCTTAATTCTCTGCAAGCCCCCCTTCATTCTGCGGTTTAGCCTGCTTGGCACAATTCTTATAGGTTTGGTCTCTTTTATTTGTTTCTCAGCATATGCTTTTTCTCTCCATCTTTGGAATAGTATGAGGGTCATCAGAGTGTTTAACAGGCCTTGCCTTAGCCTTTCTTCACTGGAAGCAGTGTGAACCCAGAATTTTATTCCAAGCTTCTGCTCTCTGAACACTGATTTTCCTTTCACAGCATCTCTTCTCCAAAGCATATCTATCTTCCCCTGAATCTGCTTCTTAAAGCCTCCAACCGCCTCCTTCGCGGTCTTGTATTACAGTCACAACCCCCAGGTACCTGCCACTTCCACAAGACCCACCAGTTCTTCCCCGGGGGCCACATTACATCAGCATTATTAATCCAATGTCTGTTATACACCAGGTTTTGCTTTATTCGAGGCGGTCAATTACAAACGAACCTCGATCCCGGCTTGATGTATCATGCAGGATGGAACGTTTAAGGTTAGGTGCAACCTGCCGCTGGCTTGGCCGACACATTTATATTAAATATATACCTGTTGAATTCGTGCTTTTTCTTAACGCTTCAGCGACCCCGTGGTTTTGAGCGATTGAGATGATAGAGAGCATGGGTTTCCGAAAATTTTGTTAAAAATAAAGACTCCATCCATCAAAAAGACTGCCTCGCATACCCAACAAACACCCCCAACACGGTCCATTTTCACAACCACGCGATTATCTCACCGGTGAGTGAGACTGCAAGGTTTGGGGGTTCGGCAGTACCACTCCGCGCCGCGCACGGGGGTGTTCGTGCCCATTTGCCAGCGTCTGGCCCGTTCCCCTTCGCTTGGTTTTGCCCCTGCGCCCCCTGCGCAGGCATCCACAGTGCATCGGCCCGGCGCTTTATATCTGCAGCCTGGGCGGCTCCGCTCGCTGTTTTTCCTCGCTGTGCGGAGTCTCCCACGGTTCGCCAAGATGCAGCTCAAGCCGATGGAGATCAACCCCGAGGTGAGCGTCAGGTGCACCGTTCCCGGGGAGCGCAGGTGTGAGGGCCCCGTGTCGCTGGCAGGTTTTTATTTATTCTTTTGCCTTTGCCTTTCAGATGCTGAACAAAGTGAGTGGCGTCTCTCTCCGCCCCCTCCCCCCGGAGCCTGGGATGCGCCCCCGAGCCGCGCCCTGCGCGCTCCCGAGGTGGCGGGCCCGGGGCGCCGTCTCTGCCCCTGCCCCTGCCGCTGCCCGTGCCGGTGCCTGTGGGGCCTCACTCGGAGGACCTGGTCGGGGGCGCAGGCGGAGGATGCGCCCCGCAGGGCGCTGGCCTGGGGGAGAGCGCCGAGGGCGTGGCGCGCGGGCTCGGGCCGCCGGCCTCGCGGGCGCCACGTGTGGGCCGCGCTTTGTGCTGTGTCATGGCGCGGCCGCGGGCCGGGGCGGGGCTGGGCTGGGCCGCGTGCCCGCTCGGCTCGGCTGGGGCTGGGAGGCGCGTGCAGCCCGGCCCCGCGGCCCGTGCGGGTGGCCGCCTGACCCCGGTGCCCGGCCGCCGGGTCTCTTGGCAGGTGCTGTCCCGGCTGGGGGTTGCCGGCCAGTGGCGCTTCGCCGACGTGCTGGGCCTGGAAGACGACGCTCTGGGCGCGGTGCCGGCGCCTGCCTGCGCGCTGCTGCTGCTGTTTCCCCTCACCGCGCAGGTAGGGAGTGGCGCCCTGGTGGGGAGGTCGCTGAGCAGGCACGGTGCTTCCAGCCTCCCGGGCTCGGGTGAGGCACGAGGGCTCCCCCAGCCGGGCCTGGCCGCCCGGACCTGGCTCACTGTCCCTTACCCCCCGGAGGCAGCTGTCTTCGCTTTCGTGGTTACCAGCCAACTGACCTCCTCTTCACCTATCCTCCACAACGCCCTTAAGTTTAGCATTGAAGAGCCCACTCATCCCGACTTCATCATCCCAATCATTCCGGGAAATAATCCACCCTATTGACGAGCTCCCTTAAATGGAGCTTTGCTGAGCTTTCTGCTCTGGAGGATGGCTGGTGGTTTCTTCTGTAGAATTGTAGCCTGTCCTCAGCTCCTTGTCTGGCTCCCAAATGCTCACTTACCTATGAAACAACTGAGGGCGCTGGGCTACCCACGTCCCGTCCTCGGGACTGGAGAGGGTCTCTATTTTACTCACCTGCACTGCCTGGGATTCTGGTGGACTTAAGGGATTCTCCCTACCCTTCCAGACGCCACAGCAGACGCAGTGTCGAATCTGCCTTGTAAAGCGGAATTATTCGTGCTGGTTTCCATGCAAGATGTACCTACCACCTTTCTTTATCTTGCCTCTCAGATCATGTTCGTAAATGAAACGGCTTGTTACTTTAGAGATGCCTTTCCATTTTCTTCAGGTGTTCTTACTCCTACAACTAGACAAGGGTATGTGGGGCCTAAGCCTGAGGATCAAATATGCAACACTTGGCTGGGGTAGTTGTTGCCTTGTTGTATGAGGACTCCTGGTAATTAACATGGCATTGTCTTCCATTGCTGTGATTTGGAAGTGATTGGAACTGGCTTTAGTAAAACTTAGAGTATTAGCATTTGGGGTATCACTGTAAACAGCGTGAGGTTCACTGAGCAGCGCCCGAGGTCTAGCTAGGTGCTGTAGAAGCACCATGACCCTAACCCAAGCCGAACGCGAAATTCCAGGCCTTCCTGCCAGGTGGGAGTATTGTAGGTTAAAAACTTTCAGCTATTTAGGAACTAATGCTTTTATTTCCAAATTCTTTGAGTTGCAGATCACTGTGAGTCGCATTAGCTTCCTTGACAGTAGGAGACAGGCTCCTGCCTTCCACCTGAGCATCTTGCTGGGCATTTTCATTAAAGGAACCATAATGACTTGGAGGTTTTGAGCAGCACTTAGGCAAGGCCTTTGGGAGGCAGTGGTGTACCAGGATTGTCTCTAAGAGCTTTCCCTGATCTTTTGCTGGCTCAAGTGGATCTTTTTAGAGAACATTCTAGTGTGAATGGTTTATGCTTTATCTTTGGCTATAGTTCAACCTGTCCAATTTATTGAACACCTATTCTGCTAGAATGCCTAGTAGACAAAACACTGAGGCAAATTTTTAAAAAAGCCAAGGCATATAGATTGATTTTTATGAACAAGGCAATGCTACTTTAGAAAGCACTTAATTTTGACCAAGGACATATGAAATTCTAAATGAATCTCCGCTAAACCATTTATTTTAAACATTGGCAAAATATTTACAGAAATTTTGCCAAGAGTGCAAACACTCGTAAAGGAAAGTGTTACCCTGTTGTGAAATGTTATCTCAAAAGGTGAGAACTCAACAATCAATTGGGGGGTGGTAACAATTCAAGGATCTAGTAGACAGGAAACAAGAACTTCCTGCTTAAGTTGATCCATGGGATAAAAGATCTTGTTCTGCTAGTGCCACAGAGCAAGCTCAGATTTCATCTCCACATATAGTAATGTGAGGGTATTAGGATTGGAAATAAGCTTTGGATGTTCTGAATTTTGTTATGGAAAATGGGCATTTCTGTAGCACTAGCATCAGCCTTTCACCAAAGTCATAAATTCCCAGGTCTTTAAGCTCATTAGCCTCAGGCTTGTGGAGTCACTCTACGAGAAGCTAGCAGGTGATTCTCTCCCCTGATTACTGATATATCCCCAGATTAAACTGGAGGGGACAAATTAATCTGGGAAGGACAAATATCACATCTCCTTTTAGGGTGAGAAGTTTTTATAAAATTATCTCCCACACCTTAGGCCAGTTGTCTTTCCTAAAAGAGGGAGAAGAGGAAATAGTTTCTTTTGCTTGCCCCTTTCAGCAGATTACACTTGTTTTGCTGATATTTTTGAGGTGTTGTCTACTTGCATAGAACATTAAAGAATAGTGAAGTATAAGTCACCTGATGAGATCATTGGGCATTAAACTGGTCAGAGCTTGATCAAGATGCCTTTGAAATACAATTGCAAGTATTCAAGGAAGAAGACAATGAATGGGTCTCTTTTCTAACTTCATGGTGCCCTCCATATCAGGGTGGAAGGTTGCCATGGGGTGGTGTCTAGACACAGCCTTGGGCCATAGCCAAGGCAGGGACTGCACTGCAGCATCAGGGTGGAGTCTAAGAGCCTCTTGGAGCCCTACTGGCCATTGTGGGTGGTGAGGCAGGCAGGCCACTGTGAGGGTGCTAGCCAGCATCTTGATTAAACCATGACTGCCTGTCCCCCATCCCACTTGGGGTTCCACCGAGGTTGTGCAGCCCCACTGCGCTGCCATCTGCTCTCTGCACTTGCATTTGAAGATGTCAGATTTCTTTTTTTCCATTCACAGCATGAGAACTTCAGGAAAAAACAAATTGAAGAATTGAAAGGACAAGAAGTGAGTCCCAAAGTGTATTTCATGAAGCAGACTATCGGGAACTCCTGTGGAACCATCGGACTGATCCACGCAGTGGCCAATAACCGAGACAAACTGGACTTTGGTATGTGTGGCTTCTGAGCTTGGTTCTCCTCTATTGAAACTTGAAGCGTGGAGTTCAGAAAGCACAGTGAGTGACCTGAGGCTTCAGCTCAGAACCTAGGTCTGTTTAGCCGTCCTTGCCTTACTTTATTTTTTTTGAGTTGGGTATGGTGGCACACACTTACCATCCCAGCCCCGGGGAGGCCGAGGCAGGATGGTCATGAGGTTGAGGCCAGCCTGGCTCTATCATGAGGTCTTGCTTTAAAGACTAAAGCAAAATAGGACATTTGAAACCTGCTTAGTCATGGCTAGTGCTTATGCAGATACTCTGTGAGTGAATTCTTACGATTTTTCTTTCTTTTGAAGGGGAAAAAAATTCATCTTCCGTGAAGCATGGTTGGGCTGTTTTGCAGCCAGAGTAGAGAGTGCAGTGCTGGGTAGCCTCTCCACACCGTTTCCTCAGCTTCTCAGGGATGGGGGTAGGGTAGCACACTCGAGGGATGATTCGCGCAGTGATTCTCACAGGCTGCTTCTACATGGTTCTCATCATTTCTGGAAGCTGGAGGTGAGGCAAAGGCAGAGAGGCTTTGTAACTAACCTTTTACTTTTTTGGCCATCCTAGAAATCAAACCCACGGGCTCTCCGCTACTAAGCTGCATCTCTAGCAAAGATCTCCCCCTACCCCCACACTTTTTTTGTTTTTGTTTTTTGAGATAAGAGTCTTGCTTTGTGGTCCAGGGTGGCCTGGAACTTGTGGCACACCTTCTGCCCTCAGTCTCCTGAGTATTGGGATCACAGGTGTGTAGCACCATGCCTGATACCTGTTTTCATTTTGAGACAAAATCTTGTTAAATTTCCAGACTGGCCTCCAACTTTCAAGCTTCGTGCCTCAGCTTTCCGGGCAGTTGGGATTACGGGAATGCGCCACTGTGCCCCATAGTGCCTGTCTTCAATGGTCTGTGCCTTGTAGGCAAGGGGAGGGACAGATCTGCTTGGGGCAGGGAGTAGGAAGTTCCTGTAGGGAGGCATAGCAGAAACCCTAAGGGCTTTGGCCCTTCTGTATAGTGAATGCTGTAGATAAATAAGAGAAACAAGTTGAATTCCTTAAAATTGGCAGAGGTGTAATGAACATATATTAATTATGTTAATGTGGCCATTATGTGTCACTTAGGCCAGGAACCAGCAAACTTTCTTGAATGGCCAGAGAGTCAATCTTTTAGGCTTGGAGTGCCACATGGTCTTTCTCTTTGTAACTCTGAATGCCCGTAGATAAGTTATAAACTTAAGAAGTTGGCTGTTTTGTGATAAAACTTTCCCTGATGTAGACAGTGGCTGGGGGAGGCTGAGAGTTGTATAACTTCAAATAATGATTCATGCTGTTGCCTGTAGTGGGGCCAAAGGTGGAGGTAGCTTGGGTCTTGTATGTAGTCACAGACACTCAGGAGGCTGAGGTAGGAACATCACTTGAGTCCAGCAGGTCAGCGTCAGCCTAGAAACATAAGGAGACCCTGTTTCAGAAAAAGGGGGGCAGTGTTGGAATTGGGGATTTAGCTTAGTTGTACTTTCCTAGCATGGTTACATTCCCAGCACAGCAAAAAAATATAAACACCTCACACTTAATTTATTTTCAGTAAGAAGTGTGACCAAGACTCCGAGGTGTACTTTTGAAATGAAGTTAGCTTGTTTGACCATAAATGTCCAGACCTTCTAGAAGTTGCTTTTTGAGATAGTGACTTGCTTGATTAAAAAGCTGTAGCCCGACCCTTTTTATTTCTTCTGTAAAATCTGACTTTCCCTGGGGTCCAGTATTTCTGATGATTGTGATTTTGTAACCATGGTGATGCTGAGGTCAGACTCACTTTGACTGAGTCCACCTCCTAGTTACGAGGATTCCTGGTGCTTCCAGATTTTTGTTTTCCCAAGATGGGAACCAAATGTAGGGTGCCACTACTGAGTTGTATCCTCAGCCCCTCCAGATTTTGAAGTGGTCCTCACTTAGCATGTTTGTTAAACTTAAAGCTGAACATTCAAGTTGAGGTCTTTTGAAATAAAGTTGTTCTTGCTCAAGCTCTGTGATGACTGTCTCCTAGACTTTTTCACCCTGAGCAGTAACATACGGGTTATACAGATAGTCAGCCTGTCTGTTGTTTTTAAGCCAGATCATGTGAGTCTTCAGGTTTCTACTTGAGATCTTTGCATTAATGTCCATCTGGATAACTGAACTGCTCAGGTTGAGTTTTCTACTCAGAAGTAAAAGTTTTGGTTGGAGGACTGCAATTAGAATGTTATTGTAGCATCATAGATAGGATGGATACATTAAGTGCCATGGATACAGCAGTAGGGTAGCCCCTGCTTTTACGACACTAAAGTTTCAACAAGTCCATGTTCCAAGTAGATGAATCTATCAGAACGTGATAAGAGGTTAGACAGTGGGAGGTACCAGAGGCCAGAAGGAACGAGCTACCTTGGTTAATGGAGAGCCTGCCTGGCTTGAATGTGGTAGCTTAGGTGTTGAAAAAGAGGCTGGGAGAAAAGGGATAGCTCATCCCTTTCCCTGGAGGCCACATTAAAGATTCAGATAGTTCAGGATGACCAGCTGTGCAAAGGCTTAAGGTGACAATAAATATGTTCCCATCTGCATTGATTGTTTCTATGTTGATATGTGTATTTTCTCTTTACAGAGGATGGATCAGTTCTGAAACAGTTTCTTTCGGAAACAGAGAAGATGTCCCCTGAAGACAGAGCAAAGTGCTTTGAAAAGAATGAGGTACAAAAAGCACTTGGAGAGCAGTGAGTTGAACTGATTCTGTAGGATTTGGGCCTAATTTCTCTCTCCCTTCCGCAGGCTATCCAGGCAGCCCACGATGCTGTGGCCCAGGAAGGCCAGTGTCGGGTAAATGCACACACCAGTCCCAGCCGGGCAGCTCAGGTGCCACCCATGCTCTCGCTAGGGCCTTTGCAGGAGTCTTTTATTGGAACCTAGGGAATGGCAGATGGTACCCACCAGGCACTTAGTGAGAGAATCAACCCAGATAATGCCTTGACTAGATCTGTTCTCCAGAGTGACTCTTCAGAAGTCACACTGACAGTTGAAATAGTTTTTCATAATTCAAGTCAATAGTATTATGTTTAGGCCAGAATGACTCCTAATAGTCACTTCTTTCCTCCTTGTTGAGTTCTTGTGATTTGTTCAGGAGAATAAGATACTAGCAAAACTGGCAGGTTTCAATGCGCCATCAGTGTGAACAGCGCTGCGTATCATCTGCCGAACTCCACTCAGGCCTGCGCCCTGATGACCACAGGCGACCACACCACGTCTTAGGCCTGCTCTTGAGTGAAATGCCTACCCTTCCTAGGCCTGCATTTCCTCTTCAGTAAAAAGAACTTAATAGTCACACCCTCAGAGTTGTCCTGACAGTTCCAGAATTTCTACCCTAGTGGTCTTAGATTCTAGTCTTATATGCAGGAAGTATCAGCTAGAATAATTTTTCTAAAATAGCCATTCCATTTGAATCATGAATTTTTTTATAACAAGATCATCTTCTCTGATACTCATTTTCAAAAAAATGCTGACTCTCTTCAGGTAGATGACAAAGTGAATTTTCATTTTATTCTATTTAACAACGTGGACGGCCACCTCTATGAACTGGGTACGTATTGCTCCATTTTTGGAATCCAGTACAGTTGCATGCGTTCTTTCAGACTTAGTTTATCTTATAGGATAGGTGCATGACTTTGTGGCACTTGCACATCATTGTTCAAGAAGCCAAAACAGGATCCACTTGGGCCCTGACCCTTTTGTCATACCCAGAATGCCTCTGGTCAGGCACTTACAGTACTGCATGAATGTCTTTAGGCCCCACCCAGTGAGGAGGATCCCTCAGCAGCACCTGTTCAAGGCATCAGTGCGGAGACCCTTCCCTTGCCCTCCCCTTTGCCATCTGGTAGCATCATCCTTTTCAGACAAGGAATAGCTTTAGTACAGGAGGATCAGTGCCTGAATGTGATTTTCTTTGTGCAAAAAGAATTTGGAGTTATTTTGATTAGCTGGCTCATTGCAGTAAGAAGGAAGTTCTTAACGGAAGAAAACTGAGTGTGTTGTCTCAACACAGTTGGGGCAGAGGAGACTTCGGGGCAGTCAGGAGGCATTAAAGGGCAACTTAGACCTTAAGGAGCCCTTCTTCCCCCTCCTGGGACCCCATGTGACTTTTGCTCTGTTTCTTCCCAAAGGATGAGGGCACAGTCTCCTCAGTGCTGTAGACTGGAATTGTATGATCTCAACTGTAGATTAGATGAATGTCATTGTGGCCTGTTGCTTCCTACCCACACTTCTCTTGGTGGGAGTGGCAGTGGTATTCAGAAGAATCCCAAATGTCCCCCTGGGATGGATAGGTGTCATGGCCAGGAAATGGGCAGGGGAGATTGATATGCCTGGCTGCTTTGTTCCAGATGGGCGGATGCCTTTTCCAGTGAACCATGGCACCAGTTCGGAGGACTCCCTGCTGCAGGTAATCTCGGGCACCCCTCTTTCAAAACCACCACCAGGCCTCTTAAGCCAAGTTGTCTGAAGTGCTGATACTGTTGAGGATTGTTAGCCTCAGTTGTCTGGGTTGATAGCAGTCCTCACAACTTAGATATTTTAGTAATTCCACCTGCCTCGTTTTATAGCAAGTGGTTTCAAACAGGATCCTTTAAAGAGTCCCGACTAAACTGTTTTGACTAATCTGTTTCGGGCTGTCTTTTGTCCACAGTCAGACTTAGCTTAAAAGCTACTGTTTGGCTCCTTGGGGGACTAAGATGTCCATTGTCTTCCTGTCATATTACATCATCAGGAAAGACAGGTAACAGCCCCTGAGCCGGCCTTAATCCTCTGCTACTGTAGGATCTGGCTCAGTCTTATAGGTACTTTACTACAGATTTGGTTGTTAGGCAAATTTAGTTTTTTCTTCCCGGATGGTCTAGAGTTAAAGCAGCATACTAGAGAAACACCCCTGACAAGGCTTCCAGGAGCACCATGTAACTCTCCAGATGCAGAAACTAGAGACCTCCTGACCCTTGACAAGAGTTGGAATTCTGCTCTAGCCTTTTCCAACCTAAAATTGTGAGTCTCTAGGATGGAATCATTTTGCTGTTGGAAAGGAAAATTGTGTATAATCAGGATTCAGAATACTGTTCTTTTAAGATAGAACTACTGTACAGCCATCATGGCTGATCTGTTTTGAGTGCCTGGAATGTGCATAATGGGGGTGCACAAAGTGTTTCTGTAAGGAGCCAGATAGGAAAGATTACAGGCTTTGTGTGGCCAGTGGCTTTGTTGCAAGCATTCGATTCTGATGTGACTGTTCCCGAGCAGCCTGTAGGCAGTGTACAAGGGAAAGCATGTAGCTGTGTTCCGCAGTGGCTGTGTTAGCAAGATGGGCAGCAAGCTGGGTCAGGGCCGCAGGCTCCAGCCTGCAGACTCCTGGGCTAGAAACTGTCCCAAGTAAGTTCTGTCTTTTGTGGGATCTTTTCAGTGATGTAGTGTGGTGGGACTTCCTAGCCTCATCTTACAGATGAGGAGATGGGCAGAGAGGTTGAGTAATGTCTAAGATTATAGAAGGCAAAAGAGCAGCTTCAGTGACTCATCCTTGTAATTATAGACCTGGGAAGCCGAGTCAAGATAATTGTGAGTTCAGGGGTTGATTGATTGATACTCCATAGCAAGACCCTACCTCAAAAAATAGACAAGTCCAAATGAGAACTTAAATAGCAGAACAGTGGTTCTGCGTTTAGAGTTTATGCTTAGTCATTGTATATACAATGCAACCTTGCTTTATATTGGAACATTACCGGTCTGTTAACTTCAGGCTGCTGGTGGACCAAATTATGCCCCTCTACAAGACCGTCATTTTGTCTAGTCACACATGTCAGACCAATGAAAGTCAGTTCTTGGTATATGACAGGATATGGGAATGGGAATGTGACATGAAAAGGGCTTGAGAAGCGGAGTGGTGGAACTGGTATGGGAGGCAGACTTAAAGGAGAGAATGAGAACAGAGGTAGAATTCTTGATTGTTAACCCAGTCAGAAGAAAGACTAGTCTTTTAAAGTAAGCATTTAAGATACACACTTGTATTTGATGCTATACTAATAGCATAAAAATGTGCCCACATGGAATAACCAAATCAGGTGAGGTGTGGGGAAGGTAAACTTTGTTTAAATAAATAAAAACTAATTTCT
>PVKN010026319.1:0-13884 GCA_004027915.1 Capromys pilorides | reverse complement strand
TGTTCTCTAAATTTATAAGGATATGAGTAATTATAAGGATTAAGTAATTTAAGACAATTAAAAGGCTTTCAGAGATAAGTTTTCAATAAAAAATCCACTTTTATTACTCTTTGATTTTACAGAAGAGGAAGCTTTAGTTGTCATAATCCCAGATGTGACTCTGTATATCCAGCAAGAGCAGAGTATAGATAGCCTAGCTTTCTAGGGGTTATTCCAGCCCAGTATTTAAGGACACAAAGTTTAAATCACTGAGAGAAAATCAAGTTTAAAAAATAAGGTATCTGGAATAAAGGATTCTAAAATATAGTGCACATTGATTCTTATAGGCATTGCTCCATATTTCAGAAGATAAAATTGGAAATTTGAGTCACTGGTAAGACTGCAGTTCTAGTTCATTTAAAAATAATCAATTGAGCTAAAAATATATTTGCTTTATATTTCTTAGACACTATATGTGTCTTTAATACTATGCTCTTTTATGTTGAATGAAAGAAGAATATTAGACTAATTTTGATGCCAGATTTTTTATGCTACACAGTGAAATTATAATATACTTAAATGTTTCCATAGCTCTGTTTCTTCACACACACACACACACACACACACACACACACAAACAAAATTGAAGTCTACAACTGGTCATACATATCACACTGAACTTGCCTCTACACATTCTACTTATTTGCATTATATTTACACGAGATGATGAACTCCTTGAGAGTCAAGGTTCAGTATAAATTACCTTGGTCTTCCCCAGAGGGCATAAGGTAGTTTTTAACACTACTTTTGTATCATAGACAGTACAGAGTTGCAGAGAATTGGAGATAGTAGTTTGAAATTATAGATCTCCAATATGTGAAATAAGAAAGAGTCATAAAGTCCAAAAGTTTTTTTATGAAACACTGAGTCAAAATATTCATTTGAATTTCTTTACTACAGGTGGTCAGAATGTGAAATAGGTATAAATACAAGAGGTGAGCTTAAGATGCACTGAGTATTTAAAGTTTTAAAAAAAATTTTTGTATACTAAAAGACATGTCAAAATGGAGGGCTAGATGTGCTCCAAGTGGCAAAAGTGGATATTTTGAGAACAACAGAAGAATTCACTGTAATTTGTGAACTCTCTTCATTGAGCAAATGTTCGTGGCAGTTTCTGTCAAATAAAAACAGTATAGCCGGGGAAATAGCTCAGTAGAATAAGTGCTTGCCCGGCAAGTGCAAGGTCCTGAGTTCAATCCCTGGTACCACACACACAAATAAAAAAGAAAAAAAGAATATATATATATATATATATATATATATATATATATATATATATTGACCATGAGAGGTAAACGTTGTGAATTAACTCAGAACATGAAGGCAGCTGGAAGAGCATAACTAAAGACACTCATGAAAGAGGACTTCAAGAACTGCTTCAGAAAGTGGTAAGAAAAAAGGGAGGAGTATGCTTAATATGAGAGGAATATTTCTACGGGGATACAGGGTGCTATGTCTTTTACTCTCATAAATATTTTCAAAATTTTAAATACTCACCAAATTATTTGATCATATTACGTAAGTGGTGACAATCCCAGAAGAGCATTCAGTCAATGGCATATAGAAATCCCTGCTAACCACAGGTGTCAACACCAGGTATTTCTTTGTTTCATGGAGGAAAGGTGGTTTCTGATGTTGTTTTTCAATTCTTTTTTTTAATTCTTCTGATATAGGGTCTCACTACACAGCTTAGACTTGTAGTGATCCTCCTGTCTCATCCTGCAGCACTGTGGTTACAGGTGAGTGCCACCATGCATATGGTACCAGGGATCAAACTCTGGAACCTTGTGCTTGCCAGGCAGGTGCTTACCCTGCCAAGCTATCTCCCTAGCCCAAAAGATGTTTTAAAGAAAACAAATTCTAGCCACCAATTTGAAGGAATAAATAAAAACTTATGCCTCTGCTACAAATACATCCAAGAAGTAGAAATTCCAAACATTGCCTTCCTTATTTTTAAAAAAAATTCATACTTTTAATACATCAACTGTAATTATAATACATCTCTCCATTCTGTTTGCTTTAATAAAATAACACAACAAACTGCAAAATATATCTAGATATAGATTTCTGAATGTTTATTGTTTTAATTATATACAGTTGGTAAGTTCAAAAAAAAATTGGGACTCAAGGATTTTTAAAAACCTGGATATTCAATACCAGTTTTTATTGAAATAGTTCTTTTATCAAACTGACATGTCATGTATCTATGTAGATTATCACACATTATATAATTGCAGTAGCAGGCACCATAGGTAGGAAGCACTCTGAAAACAACAGTGTCTCTGAGTGAACATTAACTCACCTGAAGGGAGCTATGCTGGCTGAGGGACACCTGGTGGTGACAATTCTGCAAAGTGTAGCCACACACACCCAATTTCGCAGGAGCACAGAGCATCCCAGCAGCCTGAGAAATTAGCAAGGGGAACTCTGCTAACCCGACCATGTTCGAGGGTGTAACGATTCTATAAAATATATCACAGAGGATCAAAACTTCAAAGAGCTTCTTTCAAATCTAAAATCCTCTGTGATCATGAGGAAGGTACTCTCAGTATTTTTATATTACTTGCCATTTTCCTGAAGCAGCTATGGTGCTGGGCATGTTAGAAAATATGATTACTTATTATTTATATCCCAAGGACTAAATGCTTCAAGTCTGTCTCAAGAATAGGTGCCCACAGCACATGCTTAAGCATTTAGCTTGGGTAGAAGATTGTGTTACTGTCAGTAGCTCTCCCAATAAATGAGATGCTGAGGAATCCTGAATCTGTCTGCCTCTTTCTCAACCTCATGGTACCCTGGGGTCAGTTCTCATACACTGAGGACAAGTTATTACAGGATGATCAGGAACTAGCCAGAACATCTCCTGCCTCCCTGGTCATGATTTTTAGATCTTCTGTTCTCAACGCTACTGTACAGTAGTAAGCAGCATGAGTTTCCAAGACACAGTGGCATGAATACCCCTGATTGTTACGTTCATGGGACAATACGTTAGGAGGTCTGCACCTGTCATTAGATGATAAACAAATGACTTTAGGGCTCCAGTTTACTTTTCCTCTCAACTCACACTGTTCTTGTGTGTCTCCATTAACTGATGTGCACAAGTGTAAGAGTTCTTTCAGAAAGAAAGCTTTCTCTGTCAAATAACACCATCTGCTTACTGCTACAAGTAAATTCATTTTTCCATTGAACAAATTGAAATCTTCAAGAATTTCCACAATACGCATTTTCTAGATTTTTCTAGGCAATAGAGATGCACAGATTTAAGCTTTCACTTTTAAAAAGTATTATTTTTCTGAGAACTGACTTTTTAAGCATAGATGCAGTATCTAAAGAGTATCCCAGGTCACATTTTATTTATTTGAACATAAAGAGTAACATTTGAGTTCTTAGCTAAAAAAATGTTTGTTCCAGTGTTTCCTACCCTTGAAGAATATTCCTTTCCATTCTAAAGTTGTAAAGGGTATAAATCAGTAAAAGATACAACTATTTCAAAGTTGTTCTGCTTTAGAGCACCTCATAAATAAAGACTGTATATACTATCACTGATACTCAAAACTAAGTTCATCTTTCATGCAAACTGCAGCAGAAACATTACTTCTACATTCATGAGAAATTTGAATCTTTGCTGTAGTTACCCAAATGCCTGGTTCTGCAGTCATTATGTAAGTCATGGTAAATCGTAGGTGTCAGAGAGAGATTAAAGACAGCCTGAAACTCGTGCATATTTACAAACTTAATTAAATCACAACTAGCCAGTTCCATAGCAAATGAAGGGGTGTGGAACAGAGAGGCTGAACATTCTCAGCTCTCAAATAACAAGCAAATAAATCAACAAATATTATCAGTGTAACTCTTGTACAGTAAACCTCATATATGCCACATTACAGCTGCCTAAAGTTCATTTTTCAGGAATGTCTATGGAAAGTTACAAAATATATACACATAATGGGGGAATAATTCCACTAATATTCTAGTTGTATTGGGAAAAAAAAGACTCACTTAAATGCTAGGTTCCTTCAGTTCCAGAATTCTGTTCTATGAATTCTTTCAATTTTGTGTTGATCTAGCACCAAATGGCTGATATTTACCAAGTAGCTCATCCAAACACCAGCTCCTGCTGTGCCCAAAATGAACCCAAATGAAAATTAGATGGTTTCACCAGTAGCCATCTCGAGCTACTTTATCTATGTCTTCTGTTATTCTGATCTCATTAAACATGCCTGGAAAAAGTAAGGGTTGAAAAGAATAAAAAGAGACATTTAATCATTTCTCACAGTCTCTGACTTTAGAAGATCTGTGATCTTTGGAAATTCCTAATAACGAAAGGCATATTTACAAATTTCAGTGGACATAATCTAAACAAAGGCAAAGCCAACAATTACACTTCTATTACTCACCACTGTTTAGACTGAGAATTAATAAACTCTGCAGATGAATTCCCTTCTGATAAGTATAAGCCAGGGTCAGCTTCTACATCCCCAGTGCTTGCCAACAGTCTCTGCTGTATGGATAGAGCCACACACTGCTCCATGGTAGCAATGGGTGTCACGTTCTTGACACCTCACCATAGCCCAAGCAACCATGTGATTTAAAAGCCCACTTTCAGGGGAAACATGAGAAAGATTAGATGATAAAAAATTATTTGAAATAATTGTTTTCTCTCTTTCTCTCTCTCTCTTGTATTTAAAACAGGGTCTGCAGGGTCTACAAGGTCTTACTACGTATATCAGACTCATAGTGATTCTCCTGTTTTCAGCCTCCCAAGTGTTGGGATTACAGGTGTGCGTCACCATGCCCAGTCTCAATCTGGCCCCCACAGACGGGGCTGGCACACAGTCTGGTGATCGAACCCCAGCCACTGCATCTTCCTAAGCAGGCACCTTAGTCCACTGAGCTATCAGGCTGGCACTTTAAAATCTTAACATACAGTTCAAGGTACAAAGTAAAAGTAGTCTATGATAATTTTCAAGAGGACTTTAGCTCTTATCACTTTTCAGAACACACAAAATTATCACAAAGCAGTCAACTATTTTTTTGAAAATGCTTTTTTAAAATACATATTTTATTATCACAAAGAAGTTAAAAGTAAAACCAATACCAGTGTGTTACTTTTTCTCACAGTGTCAGCAAAATCTAGCTTATCTCAGTCTCAGGATTGACTTTCACAGTTTAAAGCTAAGAGAAAACTTCCTTTCAACAACAACAAAAAAAAATTGTAAAAAGATAGAACTGAAATTTATCGGCCATGTAACATTCCTCCATGAGCAAGGAGTGGATAGAGGGTAAAGGTGGAGCTACCGGGTCCAACACACTTGCACTGCAATCCACGAGCTACCACTTGTAACTCCTGTGTCTCTGAGCAGCTGATTAAACCGACCAGGAGCATCTTCCTCAGCATCTCTATTAGTCATTATTGGAAGCAGCTCTCTGCTACATTTGATACCACAAAATGAAATTACTCTGATAAAGCATGTGAGGCCCCTGATGTCAGGGGATTGTTAAAACAAGGGAGGCCCTGAGGAAAAAGCAAGTAGGCAGGGCCAACGTTAACAAGAGCATCGAGCATCTTTGTATAGACTGTCACCAAGCATTTCATCCTCTGCATTGACATAACTGTGTAGCACATGTGTAATAGGGGTCTATGCTGTCCTGCAAATACAGGTGTATCCCTCCCTACACCCCTCTTACTCAGAGACCAGGAGAGTGGCACTTCCTGTGAGTGGCTACAGGGTGGAGCACTTGCATAAAGACCACCACAACAATAAAAAGAACAGCATAACCCCACTTCCACCACAGTGTAGCTTATGGCTACTGTTATAGTTTGCGTGTGTTTGTCTCCCCAAAGCCTCACATAGTCATTGAAGTGCAGTTCTACAGTTTGTGATTAATTCATAATCCAAGGCTAGGATTATGGGTCTGAGTACTTCTGGGATTAGGGGTGTGAGGGCTACACCCAGCCTGGGGCACATAGCCTGAAAGTAACCTAAGACAGGCAGAGAGAGAGAGAGACTTGCTCTCTGTTGCCATTGTTGCTAACACTCCATTTTGCTCTCTGCTCTTTACTGCTGCCATGGAAGGTCGCTCTCTCCCACATGCCACTGTGCCTTGGAGCCAGCTGAGTGTGGACTGAAACCTCCAGTAGGTGTGAACTAAACAAACCTTTCCTTCCTTCATCTGTGGTGCCAGATATTTCTACCCAGTACCAGGTGGACCCCAGGAATTGCCACCACTGGATGAGCAGGTCCTGCTTCAGGACCTGAATCTATTACTTATAAGGGTTCTTGTACCTGTGTCTGGTGGTCAGGGATGTACATGTAACATTCTACATGCAAGTGGGTGCAAATAACCCTTGGCACAGCAGTTAGCAAGTTGAGGGTCATGTCACTTTACAAACCCACCTTTCTCCTTTGGGAAGTTATAGGCACGAGCTATATCAAAACTTGGCATGCAATATTAAAGACCTGGGCCATGGGTTGGGCCAGAACTTCCACCTGGAAGGCCTGTTTTATGGCCCTTCCTCTTGGTATCATCAAGGCCACCAGATGAAACCACCAGGCTGGTGCCACCTGTGGTACACAGTGCCCTGTTGTGGGGTGTGTCTGTGATGGTGGGTCTGATAGTGTCCTTAATATACAGGAATCCCAAGGCACAGCACCTTATCCAGGTTGGGGGTAGCGATACCAGTCCATGTGCCACAGACCCATAAGGCTTCCACCTGGGCCAATTTGTGAGCACCACAACAGTGAATTCTTAGTTACCCCACCGAGCGTTTGTACCCAATATCAACAACATACAGTCACCCAGGGCAAGTGATATTCAAGCTACCGTGCTGTTACCTACTACCATATTCACCTGCTGAATACAAAGTGGGGTAACCTCCAGCAACATCATTTGGTTCTCCATTACCAGCCCCCAGCCATTGCACATAGTAGACACCGCCCCAGAAGCAGTTGTGCTCCTCTGGATCCGCACCTCCACAGCCTGGCTTTGCAAATACTGGGCAGAGCCTGTCTGAATTTGCAGCTATAGTCAGTCCAAATTGCAGGCACCCCAGCATGATTCTCCATGCTGCAATGGTCAGAAGTTCAGCACAGATCCTAAAAGGGGCCTGACATACACAGACAGTCTTGTATGCCCATGAGAGGACTCCATCAGCATGGCTTCTCTTGGTTGGAAGGACAGGGCACAAAGAGAAACCATTAGAGGCAGATCCCACCTGCTGGGAGGATGAAGGCTACATGTTCATTCTGTGATAGGACTGTGGCCGGAATCATTTTATACCTCTGGCTAAGAATGCCAAACCTGGGTTCCCATGGCTGCTAGGAGTTGGAGCTGGGTCCACCATCCCAGGGGGATGGCTTCACAGCCAGGCATCACTGCTTTTTAGTATGGCAGCTTTGGTGAAGAGCGCACTGAGGTCCTCTAGAGCTGAGCGGAAGTCCAGGGCTGTACTTCTACAGCATATCTTAGTCCCTTCCCCAGGGTTTCAAGATGAGCACCCATCCTCCCACCAGGGTATCTGTGGGCCAACCCCATGTCCACTGATAGCAGGCTCCTGGCCTTTAGGTTCCACTGCAGGAAGACCCCTTTCATCAACTAAGGACTTGTTCTGTGGGTCCAATGCACAGATAATCAGGCCGTGCTTTCAAGAAGCCATTCAATCGACTGACTGTCACCCATATGTGACCAGCTGGAGCACTTAAGGTGAGACTCACACATGCACGGTGAGCTTTGGAGCCAAATAGTCCAGTTTGGTTTGCAGAAGGCCCTTGTTTCTCTCAAATGTATCAACTGCCAGCAGTCAGCAGGGTACTCAGGAGTGCCACGTGACCTCAGTGTCTTTGGCCCACTGTTGTACCTGGGCAGTGGGTTCCCTGGTCAGGCGCTACCCCTAGCGCATCCCTTACGCAGCAGTCAGCACTGTAGCGTCTCCATGGTATGGGCTCGGTCAGCAGAGGGAGTGGGGCGGGCACAGCCTACACCTGCGGCTGCACCCACAGCAGTCAGCGCATACCCATGTCCCTGCAAGAGAGCCAGGGGCCCAGTGCAATCCACCTGCCGTTGTTGCAGAGGGTAGGATGCGCATGGCATCGTGCCAAGCCGTGTGGGCACCTTTCTCCTCCAGAGGGCCAAGTGGGTGCACTGGGGACATGTCTTTACCGCAGCCTTCACCCAGAGGAGTACAGTCCAGGTGCCATCACTGTGCTATGGCTTGCTCTGTGCGGGGCCCTGTGTCCTGACTTCTTATGGAGCTGCAGTGTCCCTGCAGATGGTAGCCCACAGAGAGCACCTGATCTCATGAGGGCATCTGCCAAGTCATTCCTTGGTGAGAGGAGGAGCTTGTGTCCTCAACATGGTACACTACATGGCTGTCTGTGTGGCCACACTCCCATAAGCCTTGCCATAGGACAGTGCCCCACAAGGGCCAGGGCCCTATCTGCCAATCCTGGGCCATCCAAGCCATTTACCAAAGCATCAGCCCCCTGAATATGGCCAGCTGTCCATGAAAGCATATGGGGGGGGGGTTCTTCATGCATCACAAGTAACCACACTGACCACAACTCTGCCCATTGGCTCAGCCTGCCTATTGCAGGTTTGAAGCAGAGACTGTTTGTACTGGACTGGACACGGCCTGTGGTCCACTGTGAGGCTGGGCCACAGCTGGCCTGATGGGTATGCCAGGTGTCAGCTGAGTCTCTTTCCCTTCTGCATAAGGGCCAGGTGTCATAACCTGTAGTCCATCATCCTGCGCCATATAGGTCACTAGTCCCAGTACTGTTGCCGATTAGGTTGCTAAAGAGCTGGCCTAAAAGGAGCCCTGCTGTTGCAAGTACAGCATCCAACTCATGAGGGTGGGTCCTGGGCCATTCCTCCCCTGGGACGGAGGTCTATGTAGGGACCCAGCCCTGTATCAGGTATTTATCCTCAGCTTCCACTGTCTACAGCTCCCTGACCCCTTCATAGGAGTGCAGAGCAGCGTACACCGCTGCTAACTGTTTCTCAGTCAGGCAGCACCAGCCTTCAGCTCCTGTCCACAGCTGTGCCCAGAACCCAGTAGGGTGCTTGTGCCTCCCTTGCTTTTGCCATAGGCCCTGGCCAAAGCCACCATCAGATATGCTCACTGTTAGGGCGCAAGGCAGGGTGGGGATGAGTGACTTGGAGGGCTTGCACCTGTGCCTGTGCCCTCTTTGAGTCCTGCAAAGCAGCCTCTGCTGCATCTGTCGGTTCCCTGTCACACTCCTTTGGGGCATCTGCTACAAACGGCACAGCAGGGTAGCTAGATGCCATCTAAACATCTGCCAAAAGCCCAATAAACCTACATATGCCTGAAATCGGCATACTATTGTGGCTCTGTGGTTTTATAGTAATAGCACTGGGAATTACTTGCATCTTACCTGACCAACTAACACCCAAGAATTTGATAGACAAGCCAGGTGCCTGGCTCTTGTGTTCCTTGATGGCCCACCCCCAGGCCAACAAAGCTGCCTTCAGTGTGTGTGGCAGCTTCCAAATCTGTAAGGCAATTAGAGGTTAATATAATATCATCAATATAATACAATAGTGCCACAGTGTGTGGCTCGGTCCAGGTGTGTGAGTCCTAGGCCACCAGGCCATGACAGAAAGACTATGCACATAGCTTTGTGGAAACACCTGGAAGATCCATTGCCTGCCCTCCCAGGTGAATGCAAATTGGTCCTGACCATCAGGTGTGGTAGCATCAGGGTAAGACAGTCCATCAGGTCTGCAATGTTAGGCACTGCCAACATGAAACGAGGCATTACTTTATTCAACTCCTGGAAACCTAGTCACTTGTCCACCTGGCCAGCTTTTGTATGGACCACATCAGTGAGTTGAAAGGCCTATATGTAGGGTACATCGCCCTGCTTTCTCCAATCTCAAAATTCTTTGTCCCATTTCCTCATGGACCACAGGTGGATGATATTGCTTTAGGGACAGTCTCTTGCGTAGCCTGCCGGACAGTCAATGGTGCATGGTGCAGATGTCCTCAGACTATGGTTTTTACCATGCAGATTCACAAGAATTCTTGTTTGGGGTAAAGCTGTGCACCAGTATGTACACCTACCCCTAGTATATATCCAGCAACCAGGGAAACAAAGATATCATAAGGGCTTGGAGCCAAATGCCCAAAACCACCAATGTCACCTGGGGTCTCTGGATCATGATTTCTGTACCCCACTAGACACGAAATACATCCTGTGGAGCAGTCCAGGTTGCCATATAACAGTGTTGATTCTGTTCCTATGTCCCACAATGCTAGTCCATGCTATCGGCTCTTTGGAGACCAATAAATAGCTCCACCAGTGGCCTTCAGTCTCCCTGGGTTCCTATTAGCTGGGTACCTCAGCCTAAATAGAAGGAAGCCAGTGTCACATCATTTTGCTTCACCCTGACTGCCTTTACCTTTGGGCCCATTGACCAGCATTGCTGTTCAGGTCACAATTTCCACCACAGAGGCCTCTATGTCCTCTGGGGCTAAGCTGGCTGCCAGCCATCTGTCCAAATTTGGTACCAGCTGACCTTCAGTGGCCCAATAGCCCTAGGCTTTACAGGTCCTGCCTTAGCTTAGTGCTTTACTTCCACATCCCCACACTGGGCTGAGGTGTCCATAGCATCACCGATTGGATGATCTATAAAGGGGCCTTGGAGGACCACGTCTGCTCTAAACATGCCAGGGGGCCCCCTTGCCAGGACCAAGTCCTTGATGCATGCATAAGCGGCTCTTTGTCAGGGCTACAGCACTGCATGGTGAACATCACTTATCGCATGTCCATGTCTCACAGCATCCACCTCTCACAGTGTCCATTTCTCAGTGTCCATCTCTCACATTGGCCATCTCTCATAGTTACTAAATTTCTATATGTTGTCCATTTCATGACTTCCTCCAGCAGAAAGTTGGGGTTCAACAGTTTGTCAGAACTGTCCACAGGATTATCCTTTTCATATACTGTAGTACCTGTCACAGAGAGGGGGTTCTGGCTATCTGGGACATCTCCTATGGGCTTAATTGCATGTTATCAGTCCCTTATCCCATGGCTATGGCAGCCACCCAGGCATGGTTTCATCCAACTTTTGGTTCAACTGTTTTGCCAGCTCTGGTAAGACCATGCAGGTCATACTTGTTCTATGATAGGTAGAGGTAGTTGGTCTCCCCAGGCCTCCTCATGTCCAGCTTCTGTCAAATGACAAGCCTAACATGCAACATCAGGATTCTCCTGATGATGGGCTTTGCACTTCTGGAGGAGGTGATACTCTCCGAGGCCAACAAGGTTCAAAGTTCCTCTGAAGCCTGCTGCAGCTGGCCTGCGTCCTGGAGGAGGTCTTCTATCCCTTGTCCCACATAGCAGAAAAGAGTGAAAAACAACCAAGCCATGCATCCCACTGACTCATGGCAGGGATTTGTATGTCTTCTAAAGACTTCAACACATCTCAGGGTGTCAGGTGGACCACTTCTCAGGCCTTGCAGGCCTTTCTTGCTACCAAAACGATAGCTGCAGATAACCAGGCAAGGGCAAGGGGAGCCTATTGGCAACCTCCCAGGGCTCTCCCTTGCCACAGCACACTGTTTCCACAGATGAGATGACACTCACCTCATCCTGAAGATGATAATACCATTTGTTGGGATTGAGGAGGCTACAGGAGGATTCTCATGAATTCCCTAGGGAAAACAAAGCACAGAAAGCCAAAATTAGCAACAGCAGAAAGCATCTTGTTTAGCACCTCCATAGACCAAGTGTTGCATCCTCAGGTACTGACATAACCACAAAGCAAGGCGTGGTGGTGGTCTGTGCTAAGTCCTATAAATGCAAGTGTATCCCACTGTGGGCATGCATTAAACAGCAGGGCTATTTCCCAGTACGCCTGCAAATACTCTGGGCTTTGAAGCAATCTGAAGCGGCTCCACATAGCATCCTAAAGGAGGCAACAGAACCTGAACCACAAATTGCATTCAGGAAGAGGATCTTGAGAGAGGAAGGGTGGGTTGAATGGAAAGTTGCATGAGGATTGAGAAAAGCCATTTGAGTTAACACCTAGAAGGAAAATGGAAGGGAGGTAAGAAACTCAGAAAACAGTCCTGCAGGCAAAGGGAAGACAGGAGAAGGCAAGGAAGAGAAGCGGCTTAGTGTGTTTAAGAAGCTGATGAGGTCCAAGGTAGATGAACAGGAAAGAAGGCAGGGGACAGAGATAAGGATGAGCAGAAGTTGCAGGCAAGGGCCACATCTAGGAGAGCCATATGGATCAGAAAGTACAACCTTGGACTTTATTCCGAGGACAAGAGGAAGGGGGCTGCAGAGGGATTTAAGGAGTAGAGATGCCCTGTGATTTGTCTTTTGAAAACTGAACCTAGATACAGAGCAAATTATGTATGGTTTGTAAAAGTGGACACAGAGATACCACTTAGGGGGCTGCTGATTGATTATCCAGACAAAAGGTGGGTCTGCTTATAGCTACATTAGGAAAGGCCTGGCCAATTATGCAAGAGATATAGAGAAACTAAGACCAAAATTTATAGCACAAATTTATAAATAAATAAGTAGATTTATCAGGGACAAGAAAGAGAGTTTTTCAAGCTGAAATATGTTAGTCTTTTTCTATATTGCATGAATAAAAATGTAAATGTGACTATATATTAAGTATCTCCTACAGTAACATGAACTCCAAAAATGGAAAAGAATAGTATCTGCACTGCTGAAGCCAGCATAAAAAGTTGGAGCAAAAATGGAAAAGACTATTTTTAGAGTGAAGCAAAACGTTGTACTTCTCTTGAGTGGTGCAAAGCAGATTTCTTTTTCTGGGTCAAACCCCTAATTTTTTAACTCTTCTCTTGTACATAAAGATAGCAGTACACCAGTGCAAGTGAAAATAAAGGGAATGTGTGCCAGTGGGAATAGAAATCAGTGTGGCAAGTGTCACACAGTTCTGCCATCACGGAGAAATGGTCTACAGGAAGCCTTCCAGAATGTAAATTGCCTGCCTTAAGACATTGGCACATATTCTTGAACAACCAATAAAAATGTCATATGAAACTGTATCTCTATTTGGTAAGATTTCTAATGGATTTTGTGAAGACAATGAAGGCCATGAGGTTTGCATTCTTTTCCAGGAAGCTTATTTTTAGTGTCATGGGCTGAAACCCTCATTGGGAAATCACTTGGGATTGAATACAGTCTTGACACATCACGCACTTTGGAACCCATGGTAGCCAAGCTAGAGTTCTGGGGGTGCAATATGATAGTGAGGCACAGGCACAAAGGGATACACTCATTGAGTGGGTGTGTGTGCCACTGTCCAGGCCACCTCTTAACCTGCCTAAATGTAAGGCACAGGGGAAGTGTGCTGACACAGGGCAGGGACACCCAGTTAGGCAGTTTGGTTTTCTTTTTTCTGAAAGAGACAGAGACAGAGAGAGACACCATCGTATAGAATCATATAGAAATATGTTTCATCTTTCTAAGGACACAGTTGTAATAAAAGAATAGACATTAAACATGCATTTTCTAAACTAATAAGACTAGCATGTCATTACGCACATCACCTTTTGTTCCCAAGGATTCTCTTGAACCATGCAGTGTCAACACCTCTTGCTCAACAATTAAGTCAGTAGGGGGAAAACTGCACAGTCCGCGTTGCTCTGGAACAGCCCTAAAATCTGCCATAAGAGCTGTTACATGTGGTTTTGAACATGCTGTGCTGTCTCTCCATGTCTCACAGGGTCAGCTTTTCTTCCAGCATTGAAACAAATAGCTATTTCTTCTGTAGGAGAAACCAGATGAAATAGCAGTCCTGTTCTTAGCAGATATTGTAAAGGAAAAAGTAAACTTTTTG
>PVKN010026318.1:0-13861 GCA_004027915.1 Capromys pilorides | reverse complement strand
CTAAATCCACATGCCAATAGTAGGTTTCCATCTACTTTTTAAAAGTGCATATTTTTGTAATGAATACAATAAAGTCTCTCTAAACCTGATAGCAAAATTATAATAGTTTTACACTATTATGTAACTACTAAAGTAATGTACATACTTCATTCTGCTCATGAGGGAAGCTCATTGCTTTTTCTTTATGCTTGAAAAAAGCATATTGAAAAAGGGGAAAAGCCGCAATGATAAAGATGATTAAGATAGTCTGGGTTTGCAGAACCATATGTGCACACAGAGGCTTCTCCTGAGCCGTCTTGAGACTTTAGCTTAGATACTTTAGTTTGACTCAGCTGACAGGACCCACATTTAAGAAAAGCCATCAGGTTCATCCTACCCAGAACACTGTAACTGTGAGGTAGGCACTGACCACCGAGGAAGCCAAGTCTTTTTGTCAGATGTGGCCAGGGCTGACTTCAGGGAACAGATCAGAGTTGAGTTTGTTCTTTAAGTACATGGTGGACAGCCTAGGAAGACAGGCATGAGCCAGAATATGAAAGGAACTTGCTGAAGAATTTTGGTTTGGCCATTTAGGCTACTGACTTAATGCGGAGGCAACATTCTGGGCAAAAACACTTGTCACAGGAGAACAGCACAGTTCCTATTCCCTGAAATTGGCAGATATCAGAGGCATAGGGCAGGGCTGAGGGCGCATCTCAGGGCAGGGTGCTTTCACAGCTTGCTCAACACCCTGAGTTCACCCCCAGCACAAGAATAGGTTGAAAAAGGAAGGAAAAGGAAATAAATGTGTGCAGTTTTGCTGAGAATTAGAGCTTCTGGCACTTACACTTTGGTGACAACAGATGAGGTGTCATTGGGTGGGATCACTTAAATGCTCATATGGTTATTGCATTTTTTAAAATGAATTTTGTATGGGGTCTCACTATGTAGCTTAGTCTTGCAGTGATCCTCCTGTTTTCAGTCTCCCCAGAGCTGGGATTATAGGCATGTGCTACAACACCTGGACTCAATCTGGGGTGGGGCCAACACAGCACTCAGTACTGGGGATCCAACCCTGGTTACTGCACTTGCCTATGCAGGAGCTTATTCTGCTGAGCTATCTCACTGGTCCTTTCATCTGGTTATTTCTAGTAAAGTTTGAAACAGAAAGCAACATGCTATTCAATTCCATTCCATTCTTTTGGAAGGCACACATAAGGATGTAGATTACTACACTGACAGCTATGCTGAAAGTACTAAAAACAATGCAGATGTCCATTACTGGGAAGATAAATATGTAAATTGTGTTATCTTAGTTTTTGTGTGATATATGCAATTAAAACAAGCTAGAATTATGCATCAGCATGGTTAATTATGCCTCAGGATACAGTATGCAATGAAAAAAGAAAATTCAAAATTCTGTGTTAAATAGGATGCTATTTCTGTAAAATTTGAAAGCATAGAGATGGTGTAGCATACTTTCTGTAGAGGTAAAACTATATAAAAAAAACTTCAAAAAGTTTGCAAGTGTTTGACACATAGTGACTTCTCCAGGGAAGGACAGTGGAAACTAGAGCAGAGGAATACCAGAAAATCTCAAATTTATTCACTAAAGAAAACTCTACTGGAAGTAGATGGAGGTTTTATGCTTTTAATGTGGCTAAAATAATTTAAAATACAAAATTTGAAAGACATAAGATTATTAAAACAAGGAGTCCTTTTATTTTTATTCCCCAGAGGAAATTAAATTGCTGCGACCATATAAATATTTGTATGGATGAGCCCAGTTGTATTTCTTTGTGGAATACTAGCTTTTCAATGTTTTATTCTCTTTTTAATTATTTATTGGGTTATTGTGATAATTGATGATTGTGTCAGCTTGTGTAAGAAATGCCTGACTAACTGGTTGAGCATGGTTCTGGGTGTGACTGAAGAGAGCCCCTGAAGATGGAAGACCCACTCTGAATGCGAGTGGCACAGGACTAGGCCAACAGCCTGAGTAGGATGAAAAGGGGAAGAAGAAGGAAGCCTCCCCTCTCGTTCTTCTGAGAAGCTTCTGTCTTCAGTCAGATGTCTTGGACATCTGTGTCCTGACTTCCTGGCTTCTGGAGAAGATGCTTTAACCTTGCAGTGCTGACTGGTTGGCCTGGTGAGACCCTTTGCCTCTGACTGGACTCTGAGGATCTCCAGTGTGCAGACAGAGCTTTTGCACTTTTCCACATCTCACTCTGCAGGTGGCCACTTTAAGCCATATATATCATAGGTTCTCTGTCCCTGTCTCTGTCTTTCTCTGTGTCTCTCTGTCTCTGTCTCTGCATCTGTCTCTGTCTCTGTGCCTCGCTCCTTTCTCCCTCTCTCCCCTATATCAAAAGTTAAATCTGTTTCTCTAATGAACACCAACTGGTACAATATTGTTTTCATTTACTGATTTTGTTTATAACTATTGGATGTTTTCACAGGTATGTTAAGTGTCTCTTCATAAATTCTCTAAGTACTCTTAAGATAAAATAATGTCTTTGTTTCCCCAGAGTGTCCTTTACCAGAAGTCTGTACTTTCTTGCACCAGTACCAATTAGTGCTTTAGTGAAGAAGCTTCTCTTGCCCAAATGTAGCTGCCTTTCTTCTTTAAATTGGTGCACCTGCTTTGATAAAGCATGTACTGTACTAAGAAGAGACTGAGAAGCAACATTTCTGTCATGTAATTGATTGGCTGACTAGATAGAGAATTTTGGTGAGGAAATCTTTTAATTCCCAGTTTTGAACACATTGTTAAACACTTTCATAAGTAACATGATTGTTGTTGAAATATCCGTGTAATTTTGGTTTCTGATGTATGTATGAATTATTCTATCTTTTATGAAATTTTTCAGGGTATTTTCCTTAATCTTGGTAATCTAAACTTTGTGATATTATTGATACAGAGAACACTCATTTATGTAGTGGTCCTTGGGCTCCAGATAATATGTACTGTAGCTTAGCAGAAAGTCTGTATATATTTTGCTGGTGTCCAGAGATTTTGCCTGAGATTAAGGGCAATGACTAATTAAACTGGCAGAAGAAATTTCAAGGTAGTTGAATGTTGATGTGGTGGCATAGCTATTGTTGGGGGGCTCTCAGCCAGACTTTCATTAAGAATCATGAGCAAGGACCCCAGAAGAATGACTTTGTATGTTGTGCGTTTGGCCAGAAAGTATGCTCCAGTGAAGATGTGAACTGCAGTGTTACAGCTAGGAAGATTTGGATTGCTGAGAAGAGACAGCAGACTACAAAAGATGGCCTGAATGGTCACAAGAAACAACAGGATTTTATCCTTTGCAGTCTCAAAACTGCAATAGTGAAAGACTTTGCTCTGGGGAGAAATCCACCCAGTACCAGGTTTCAGAACAACAGTAGCCTCACTGTTCTCCAGATGGAGGAAGCATAGAGAATTTGTTTCTCAGAATTGGATTCACAGTGCCCAAGAACCCAGACACTTGACCCCTATAGCCAAGAGAAAAGGAATCCTGGCTCTTGATCCAGCAGGCAGCAGACGTTGGCATCATCCACAGCATGCTGATTATAGGCACATACATAGTGCAGGAGTTGTGGAGTTAAGCAGGCTTCTACCCTGATTTAGAAGGCCTGGGAGTCCACACAGTTTGCCTTTGAGAAATCAATGTGTGAAACTGTGAGGGTGAAGTCAAGTATGCAATGGAGACCCTAGAAGTCTGGAAGAGTCAGAAATGTGGATTGTCTGAGAAAAACTGCAAGAAGAGTGTACAGCAGGTCCAAGAGAGAAACCATGGGAGTTATAACCAGAAGTGCCACAGAGGCAGAGCAATCCAAGCCCCTTTGGTGCTCACAGCTTGTCACAGACTGCATCAGGCACTGCACATGGAACTACAGGATTTCATGTTTGCTCTGCTAGATTTTGAACTTGCTTCACTTCCCTTGTTTTGTATCCCTGTGTTTGTAAGTTTTGGAATGGACATATTTATCTGGTGCCATTGAATGTTGGAAGGGCTCAGCTTTTCATGGGAGCTCACAGCTAAGAGTTTGCCTTACATCTTGGAGGAGAGTCGGAATTTTTCAGCAATGCTGAAACTGTTAGGATTTTGGTAACTCTGAGAGATGGATTATTTGCCTTTACACAAAATCATGAGCATGAGTCTTTGAGACAGAACATTGTGGGTGGAATATTATAGTTTGTTTCAAAATGTCCTCCTAAAGCCTCATGCAATCATGGGACCAGGTTCTTTGGAGGTGGCTGGATCTACAGTTTGTGATTGGTTTATTAGCTAGGGCTGGGGTTTTGTTGTGGGTGCTACACCTGCACTAGAGCACACAATTGAAGGGAAGAAAAGTCTTATTTCCCTTTGTTTTTCATGTATTTGGTACAGGGTTTGCAGGGTATTCAGAGTCTCACTGCATAGACTGGATTCGTAGTGATCCTCCTGTTTTCAGCCTCCGAAGCACTGGGATTACAGGCATGCACCACCACACCAAGTTTTGCTTCCCTTTCTGGTTCTTGTGTCTTTTGCTGACTTCTGCCACTGTGAACTATTGCTCCACTGCTATATACTACCATGCCTGAAGCCAGCAGATCATGCACTGAAACCTCTGAAGACTGTGAGGAAACTCTCCTTCCTTAATGTTGGGTGTCAGGTATTTTATCTCAACAATGAGAGAAAAGCAATTAAGACAGAATTTCTAATACCTGAGCCTTCCTTGTTTTTTCGGGGGTTTCTGGCCTTTGTGTTATTATAATATACTTGGACTCCCACATCCTACATGTCTCAGTCAATACTCCCAGGTCAGCTCTTTGTCTGAAAACATGTTGATATCATCTCCCATCAGCTATTTTTTCCTTCTTTTTGTTTTTAGGAATTTAAACCTTTATTTTAACTTCAGTGCAGCTTTTAGAGAGAATGGATGTGAGTTGACATATTTAATGCACATGTGGGTAGGACACATTCTCCCCACCTCTGTAAGGACTGAATAATAAGGATACCTGCTTTATAAAAGGGTGAGAAGTAAATGAAGGTGCTCAGAAAGTATTAATACTAGAACGTTCTCAGTGAGTGCTCCTCATTATTTATTAGTATTATTAAATATACCAGAAAATTTCTGGCTGACTGACTCAATTTAAAAAATAATAGCAAAAGATAAAATAATGCACCTTGGATTGGAGCACTGGGCAGGAAATTGCAACAATTCAGGAAAAAAAGTAATTTCTTCATAGATGTTTGCTAATTTTGAGCTTATGACCTTGTTTCTTTTCCCAATTAGCCTCCAGACTCCTCTGTATACTCCACAGAGCCCAATTCAATGTTTAATTATAATACTGCTCCCAAATGTATGTGGAGTTGAAACATACTGAGTTTTTATTGGAGACCTTTAGGGAATAAAGATGCAGTACAACCTTGATTTAGCTATTAGTACATTAATTTAAAATATAGAACATTTTGACCAAAATTTTAGCAATGCTGTTTTCAAGTAAAATATTTTGAGGAAACAGTTTCACTAATTTATTCCTGCCCCACAAGTACTAGCAAAACTGCATTGTGTATGTGATTGTCCTTTGTTAGGTTTCTTATATTTCTGTAGATAGTTTGTGTCGGTGCTAATTGCTCACCAATACAGCTGAATTTTCCACCTTATAATCAATCCCCTTCACACATTTAGGTCTATGCCAGTGGTAGAATGTTTGCTTTTAAGCTTTCTTGGTTAGGAATATTGTCAGTATTATTTCTTCACTCAATTAAATCCCAGCTGGGTCAAGCATAACTTTGTTATGAGTACTCTGCAGAGAAAATTTTGTAGATCCTGGCCGAGAATTCAGCATGGTGGTGCTGCACCTTAGAGGGTACGTGGATCCTACTGTGCAGCCTCCCCCTAGGAGCACTGTGCTCTAAGCTTGGGCAACCTAAGGAAGCAGGCGGGAAAGGGACTGAAGCCTGCGTGATGATGTACACGGGGGTGGCAAGAGTGGAATGGAGAAAGAGCCTGCACTAGACTCCATTTCTGTTACCGAGCTTTCTCTTTTCTGTTGTCTCTCCCTTTCCTTTTCTTTTCCATTCTTCTCTCCTTTTCTCCTGCCTTTTTCCTCTTAGAGTTGGGGATTTTACCCATGGCTACTGGCATCCCAGGCGATTGTGCTACTGCTGAGCTGCCAAGCTGACCAACCAATATATGTAAAGCATAAGCCAAGAACTAAAGTGATGGCCACTTTCAAAATGTTTGAACAAACCTGCAATCTCTTTTTGCTTATGTCTTCCTGTGTGACTGTATGTTAAGGCTACTTTAAGTTGCCTTAAAATATTAGTCTATAATCTGATCTTATCAAGATTTAGGGCAGCTCCACTGATGCTGAAAAGAATCATACTGAAGCAAATTAAATAGGGTTTGTGAGGCTTAGCTCTACAACGTATTAAAACAACCAAATCTGATCTTGTTCCCACCAACATCTGAAAGTCTTACCAAGCTATTTGTGACCTTTTACCCAGGGAATCATTTTGTTTCTAAGATCCACGTTGCTTGAGCAAAAATGTCTACATGACTGTGTAATCAATAAAAGAAGTCTACATGAAATGTGTTGCAGTTACTCTTCTCTCATTGCTGGGACACAATACCTGACACCCAAACGAAGGAAGGAAAGGTTTACTTAGCTCACAGTCAGTGAAGGTTTTAGTCTGCACTTGGCTGGCTCCAAGGCAGAGGGGCACATGGTAGAGGGCAGCTGTACATGGCAGCAGCAAGGAGCGAGAGAACAAGGGAGGAGCAGCAGCAACACTGGCTACAGAGAGCAAGTCCTTCTCTCTTATTTTGCATTCAGGCCATGTGCCCCAGGCTGGTGTAGCACTCATACCTATAATCCAACATTGGATCAAGAATAAATCATAAACTCCAGAAGCCATTTCCAACTGTCTACTGGGGGGGACAACTAGACACAAAGCATAACAAAACAAAAAGGCAATTTGTCCAAAAAAGCATCAGATCAGACATACACTCACACGGAACCTTTTTTCTTTCTTTCTTTCTTTCCTTCTTTATATTTTAGGTCTACAGGGTGCTCAGGGTCTCACTACTAGATCTGACTTGTAGTGATTTGCCAGTTTACAGCCTCCCAAGAGCTGAGATTACAGGTGGGCACCACCACACCCAATCTCAATTGCTGTCTCTGCGCACTCCGGGGGTGGGGCTGGCACGGCAGGCCTGGGATGGAAGGCCTCGCTGCTGCACTTGCTTGCAGGTGCTTTAATCTGCTGAGCTATTTGGCTGGCCCAAAACCTTTCTTCTAATCAAACAATACCTTTGCACCTGGCAGAAATAAACTTTGAGCGTGTGTATTCAGCACTAGCTATAAGCATCTTTATTTACCATGTAAATTCTTTATATAATTAAAAAATCTCAGGCTTCTTTCCACTCCAGGAACTTGGCTCTTTTATTCTGAGTCCCTTACCCTAACTCACCACAAAGATTAGTGTCTTAGTACTTTTCTCATTGCTGAGACAAAAATAGCTGACGCCCTACATTAAATGGGGAAAGGTTTATTTAGCTCACACTTTGTAGAGGTTTCAGTCCATAAACTGCTGGTTGCGAGGCAGGGTGGTGTGCTGAGGGGCATCGCTGAGGAGAAACAGTTCATAGCGGGAAGAAGGTAGCAGAGCAACAACAGATACCACAGCTCCTTCTATGTCCTGTGTCCTTTCCAGGCTACCTGCCCTTAGGGTGGGTGGTGCTCACACTCTTAATCCCAGTGCTGCTCCACGAATGAATCCCAGTGTCTTACACTATGGATCCCACCACCTCTAAAAAGAATCCTAATTCTGGTCATGTGAAGCTTTGGGTGCCATCTAGACACAAGCCACAATCCATAGGACATTAGAAACACTTTGAATTTCAGAAATTAACCTGGACAGTAGAGTGTCAGGCAGGAGCTTAGACTGCTGAGCTATCTCCCCAGCCCTCTGACATTAGGATGTGATGTTGACATTTGAAATGCTCAAAAAGAATGAGCATGCTTGGAATTTTGTAGATCTTTCCCTGTACCTGGATGACAATTTAAAGAGATTAAACTAAAATCCTGAACAACAAGGCTAAAAGGATGTACTCACAAAGCTATAAATATTTACACACAGATCTGGGCAGTTATGCATATATGTGCCAATTATATTTTCTCTTCAACAGACATCAGAAATAATTTCTGGTACTTCTTAAAGTAGCTTTTTTGCTCAATAGGAAGGCTTTCTTGCTTTTATTGCAGAGAGTAAATTAATTTTTACCTTTTGAATATGCGTGCTTTAAAAGGACCTGAAGGCATCGACAGACCTGTTCATGGTGGAGGAGAGTAACATTCCACAACCTGAATAAAAATTAAAGTCAAATGTATCCTCATTTATTTTCTGATTTTTCTCTTTCTCCAGATTTGCTACCCTTAAAATTGCACATACATTGATAATATGGGTCAAAGGAACTTTATCATTTTTACTTAGGATCTAAACAATTAGAACATTCCATGTCACGTGCAAATTACTAAGAAAGAGAAACACAATAAAGTCTAATAAAGATTACTTACTGCATTTCAGATTAAAGTTGACACCTGTACAATTTATAGATGTGTGACATTTTAGAACCCCTTTAAAGCAAAGCAATTTGTCACTCTCTCGAATGTTTGGAGTTTATTTTTACTTACCATGTTTCAGTAAGAAGCACTTCATTCTTCACACTTCCAACAATCATTTATGGTTATGAAAAGCAAAGATTTTTCTCGAGACACCTATTGATGATCTGACTCTGAAACTCAGGAGAAGCAGCAGCATCTTTATTCCTTGAAATATTTTTACGCTAACATCTCAAGATTAGGCATTGATTTCACGGACTCCTAAGCACTGGGAACATACACACATATGCTCAATATCCTAATAAATTCAACACTTGAATTAAGCTAACTTATTTAGTGCTGATGTGACCTTGAGTTATTGAGTCATATTTTAATATTGTGCAGGGAACTTTTCCTCATAGGAAGAATTCTAATGACAGTCTGATGGGAAAAAGCAGTTAATTTGGCTCATTGATCTGTCATTGTTCAGAAAATAATTGGCCCTCTTTGGAAGTCGCATAGAGGATTTCACATTAAAGAATCATTTGGACAAATGGATAACCAGGTACCTTTCGGTGTGGGAGTCTGCGGGGACTGAAGCTCCTAGTTCTCTTGCTCATCCATGAGTGAAATTAAACAATGCCAAAGATTAAAACGAAACAAAACAACAGCCTTTTCTTCAAAGCACATGCTTGACAGAGATCCAAGTCCTTCCTGTTATTTACCTTCTATCTTCTGGACGATCTCACACAATGAACAGTTATTCTAAAATGAGTCTAATAATCCCAGTGTTATAATTATCATTCTTTTTATCTCTCTTTCCATTCAAAAACATTCATTTAGTGTAACAAAAAGTTCTGTAGAATTTTGATGTTTGCAGCTCAGTAGTTTACCTAGTGCAACCCTGCCTCCCATAAACATTTTCCTTACTGGAGGAGAAATGTGTTGAAACAGACAATTAAAATGCCTGGCATAAAAAGAAAAACCTCAGAGCTTGGTTGTCTCCACTCAACCTAAATGAGACTAAATGTTCTATGCAATGTTGTTATGTACCTCTCTGATATTGTAGCTTCTGACATAAAAATACAAGCCTATTGTGGAATATAGCATGAATCTAAAAAGCATGCATTGGATAGCCTTTCTATAAATTCAATCATGTATTTTTAAAATTTGTTCTTTGTATCCACAGATGTGTTCTTGACCTACAGTCTAGAAGAAGGAAAAATGAAGCCCTCTTCCTGACATTATAGAACCTCTCCTTCAGCATGTTCCTTTCTGAGACAGTTTTGCACTATTCTGAGCGATGCTTTCATTGATGCTAAAGTCTCCCACATGTGAAATCCCCACATGGTTATAAACTCTGTGAGGTTAGGGACCCAGCCTCTTCCCAATCTAGTTTTGTATTGGAGCACCTATCCAGTGCTTGTCTCATGGCAGGTACTCATTGATTAATGGATGGATGGAAGGGTGAATGCAGGGATGGATAGACAGATGGATAAATAAATGGAATGAAGATACCAGGTAGAACTCTATTGTGAAGATGATGGAGGCCTGCATGGGGGAATTAAAACTGGAGCTGGACTAAAGTGGGTGTGTTCAGTGGTTAGGAGGCATGTTGGGTGGATCTGTAGAATAAGGGAAGAAAAGACACCCAGATGGCGCAGGTAGGTGGGGGGATGGTGGAGTGGTGGCACCCTTGACAGAGGCAGACTATCAAGGACACCACCTTCTGAAAAGTAGGCTGGACAAGGGACCTATTTTGGTCCTTGGAAAAAATAGAGGTTTCATTTAGGCAAAAATGTTAAGAGACAATATCCTTGGGTGGAGAAACCCTGTAAACCCAATGGTTACTCTTGTGCTTAAAATGAAATATCAGGGCTGACCAAATAGCTCAGCGGATTAAAGCACCTTTGGGGGTGCTATCCCCAGGTCTGCTGTTCCAGCACTGGGCCCCTCCCCGCCACCCCAGGGTGTGCTGAGACAGCAGTTAAGACTGGGCATGGTGGTGCGCTTCTGTAATCCCAGCTCTTGGGAGGTTGTAAACAGGCGAATCACTGCAAGTCTGATCTAGTAGTGAGACCCTGAGCACCCTGTAGACCCTTCCCTAAAATACAAAATAAATAAATAAATACAATAAAATCTAGTTCCAATGTGTAGAGATAAGAAATTAGCATCTTAAAGAAGCGAAGAACAATAAACAAAGCTTAGGGCAGGTTGTAATCTGTTCCTTAGGGATTTCAGAAAACTAGGATTTAAAAAGGCGGTAACAGTTTATCTGAATGATGTCTCTACCCTTACTTGAGATGTTGGTGATTATCTCCTCTCCTCCCTGTAATCCTTCTATTGTATGACCTAAATAAAAAGAAGATGCTTCTAGGGTTCTGGGCTCACTTTGAGAGAGACAGATCTCAGTGAGACCTCTGAAGCTACATTCATCAGGTCTTCTTGTTGTTTGTTTTGGCTCCGGATTACAACATAAAACAAGTGGCACCCAACGTGTGGCATGGAAGACAACCAACGGTGAGTTAAGAGAGGCCTGACCGTGTGGGAAAAGTACTCCCAGAGTAGGCGAGACCACCGGAAAAAGCTCAGAATAATAGGAAACTCAGATTCAATAGAAAAAAAATATGCCCATCTTATAGAGACATTACTCAAAGGAGCAGGGGTAAAGGGGAAACCAAAGAGTTTAGAAGAATTATATTTCCTAATAAAAAGGCATTGTTGTTGGTTTCAACCTAAAGGAAAAGCTGTTCTAAACTTAAAAGTTTGGAAGCAAGTTACAGAGCACAACAACGAGGAGAACTTATACCTTTAAGCGTGTGGTCTTTTTGTAACCTTATCTCCTTGGCTTTGGAACCCCTTCAGTCTGACTCTGAGGAATCGAGTCTGCAGCCAATTCCTCAGATTCAGAAAGGCAGTCTTCAAGGGGTTCAGTTGATGAGGACACTACGGAACATGAAGGCAGCACCACATCACTTAATTTGTCCTTGTTGGATATAGGATCTAAATCAAGGAATTTGAAAGTAAAGCAAACATTTTCAGCTCTGTAGCCTCTGCCCTCTGATTCTGAGGATTTTTCAGAAGTGCAAGGGAAGGAGGCTGGAGAAGGAGGCAAATATAATCTGGGATTTATCCCATCAGGTAGAACATTTGACACAATTAATATCCAAATTGGTGGAGCGATTGGATGTTTCAAATCCACCTTCAATGCCTGCTCAAATTCAACCTCTGTCTCCTCTAATAAATCCCTTGGCTCCTCCATATGAGCATAAGCAACCTGTCTCGGCTGTTGAACCTAGAGGTGCAGTGACTCAAGCTTTATTATAAGGAAGGAACCAGGGAGACCCAGAGGCTTACAAAACTCCACTGGGAGTTTGGCCTGTTGTGGTTCAACAGCACCTCCAAATGGGCAACACCCAAATGGTTATGTACAGTGGGATTATTGACCTTTGGCCTTTCAGACAATCAAAGAATTGAGGCAAGTTGTTATGTCAAATGGAATGCAATCTAATTATGTTGTTGGCTTCTTGCAAGGATTGGTAGATGAACATAAGCTTATTCCTCATGATTGGGAAGTATTGTGCCATACTATTCTCGAACCAGGACAATATCTTCACTTCCATACCTGTTGGAAAGATGAGGCAGAAACTCAGGACAGGATAAACAGAGGTCAAAATCCGCCTATCGCTATAACAGTGGAACAACTTACTGGCTCAGGAGCATGGTTTGGTATAACAGCTCAACTTCAGTATGATGATATGGCCATTGTTCAGACATGTTTATGTTGTCTCAGAGCATGGGAGAAGGTCAAAAAACCCGGAGAAGCTCAAAAGTCTTTTACTGAGGTAATATAATCTCAAAATGAGCCCTTTGCTTATCTCTCAACTCAAGGAGGCAATTGATAAAATGATCAAACAACTCGATCTTCAGGATATGTTGCTACAAACTTTGTCTTTTGAAAATGCTAACTCAGAATGCCAAAGGGTTATACGCCCACTAAAGGCTCGAGGTGCTTCATTGGAGGAATATATTAAGGCTTGTGCAGATATTGGTTCTGAACCTTATAAAGCATATTTACTGGCTGCTGCTTTGCAAACAAATCTTATAAAATGTTTTAATTGTGGCAAAGTGGGGTATATGAAAAAGGATTATAAAAAAGAAAAGAAAAAGGGTAAAGATAGAACTAAGCCTTTAGGACTGTGACCAAAATGCAACAGGGGAAAACATTGGGCAAATGAATGTTGCTCCACATTTGATAAAAATGGACAACCATTGCAACAGCCTGTTTTCTTTCTAAATGCTATCGATCAATGGGCTCCAGGAGTTATCCAGAGATGGGGAAGAGGTTTTGCTTGTGTTATCACAGATACTGGAGAAGTAATTTGCGTACCAGCTTGATGAATAAAACCCAGAAAATGAGTAAGTGTAAGCATTCCAATATGAAATCTCCGATTGATGGAAAAAAAAAAAAAACAAAAAAAAAAACCTCACTTGATACTTTATAGGACACTAAGAAAACAATTTTCTATAATTGGGACTGGGAGAAAACCAGGGAGAGAAAACAAAAAGAGATTTTAAAAAATAGCTGCATTCTTGTGGCTCCAAAAATAGATCCTGAGTCTGATTCTCTTGGCTCCAAGCTCCAAGGAGGAGCCCTGAGAAATCATGATCAAAGGAAAACCCAGCCTAGTGCTGGACATTGGCACAGGTCTCTTTGTTCTTCTCCAACCCTGACTTTTCTCTGAGTCATCATACCTTAAAAGAAACAGACTTCAGACGACATCTTGCTTTAGCTGTATGTTACAATAAACAAATAAAACTAGTTTGTAGATGTCACTGTTCTCTCACAACATGTCCATTACTCTTGGTAATAATAATTTCTTTGGTTTTATCTTCCCCAGATTTAAATTGATTCCATCTACCCAAGATAAAAATGCCTGGTATCTCTTGAGGGCCCTTAGGTAGAACCTCTGGAGAGTATCTCTGACTGCTGGTTCCCAGCTATGATCCCTTTCAGCCTGAAGAAACCAGAGTGGTCATCATCCATATATCTCTCACGGCAGTTGAGGTTACTTCTTCAGAGGGGGGAATGTTGCCAAGTTAAATAAAAATATTATAGGCAGTCAGACAGGGCTAGGCCCTCAAAGGAGATAACACAGAAGGCAAGATATTTAGCAACTATGGGAAGGGACGAATGCTCCTGCTATGGGCCAGACCTAAACATCAAAGGTCAAACAAATGATCATCACCCAAAGGGAGCCAGAAGAATATATCATTTGGAGTCATCCACTTTACTGTCAT
>PVKN010026317.1:0-13863 GCA_004027915.1 Capromys pilorides | reverse complement strand
TTTTTTTTTTTTTTTGAGACAGGGTCTCACTGGATCTGGGTGGGCTGGGCAGGGTGAGCCTTGTTCCAGGCTGACTAGGGATTGAACTCTGGGGATCAAATTTGGGATCTTGTGTTTTCCAGATAGGTGCTTAAGCCTCTGACCTGTCTGTCCAGCCAATCTTCTTGGGTTTTTAAGTGGAAACTTCTAGAGTTTCTTCACCTCTGCAGGAAGTCAATACACTTTCTTGGATCTAAGTGGCATCAGGTTTGGTAGACATTCTGCTCTGGATATTTGCATTCATTTGCCTTTGTTAATGGTTTCCCCTCCTGAATCCATGAACATCAATCTGCTTCTTTGTTGTTGATGATTAAAGATTAGGGAAAAATTGACCAGGTTGTAGATTAGACAAAGACTGACTACAGATGTGAAAAGCTAACTTTTTCTCTAGTCCTTTCTCTAGCCTGCTATACAGCTGGAGAGAAACTGCTAGAGCTTTGATTTTGTTTTGGGAAGATAGCCATCTTCTCATGGATAATGTGTCAGCTGGGTTCACCTTGAACTCATTACCTGGGAATGAATCAAGTTTGCCCTGAGAAGTAGCACAGAGGACAAGAAGAGAAAAGGAGTGTGTATATATATCTGTATTGTGGGGGTGGTAAATTTCATTTTGCCTACAGTGTTGGAAGAATTTGCAATCTCAGCTTTTTTTTTTTCTTTTTCAGAACTGGAGATCAAACTCAGAACTTTGTACTTGGTAGGCAGGCACACAATCTCAGCATTTGATACTAAGGAGTAGGAGCAGCACATACCGGTGGAATCCTGTCAGGGCTCTTATGATGTTAATACACAGACCCCTAAGGATACAGCATTTCAGGACATCTTTGTGTCTTATGGAGGTCTTGGTTCCAATTCACAACACCCCTTTGATTGCATGCAGGCCTCAATACAAGTGCCTCAGGGCCTTCATAAAGTGGCCTCCTCTTGAGTCATTCCTCAAATCTGCCCCATTAGTTATCATTATCTGAAAGTATCTTGTTTGCCTATGTGAATGCTCTTTGTCTTTCTCCCTCTACTACTATGTGTTCTACTTGATATCAAGGCTCTGCCTTCTTCATCTCTTTGTTTCTATTACTTTGAGCAGATTGTATCATAGGCTCCTTTTTCTTTTTTATTACTTTTAATAAGAAATAACAATGAGATAGTTTCAAAACGCGTTAGTAGTACAGCCACAATAATTAATATAATGCATATTGTTGTCTTCACAGTAGTTATTCAGAGTATAGGATGCAGACATGATAATTTTTCTAATCACTATTGGTACAAAACCTTTTTCTAATTGAATTAAGAGAGCATAGTTGTATACATAGTCCAATATTCCATAATAGTAGTGGGTTACTTGCAGAACTGGCAATGTTGGAAGCTATTGACTCGAGCCTTTACAGCTCAGCATAGTAATCTAGCTTTACTTTTTATGCCTTGTGGTTAAACTTTTTTTAAAAAATTTTGAGACAGGTTCTCACTATGCAATTCAGGCTGACTTTGAGGTCACTTTTGTAGCCCAGGCTGGTCTCGAATTTGCATTTATCTTCCTGTCTCAGCCTCCCAAGTGCTGGGATTATAGGTGTGTGCCACCATGCCTGGCTCAACTTTTCTGCTGGGTGATTAAGGGTAAGTTAAAGCAAGACCTGTATAATAAAACATGTAACTTTTGTATCTCACAAGGTCAGTCAAATCCCCTCAGGATTTACCTAGAAACCATGTACAGTACTTTGTAGAACTGTTGTCAGTGTCAGCCATCTGGATGAGTCATGGCCATTGTACCAGAGGCTCTTACTAAGGCCAGTATTTGTTGATTGACTGAACTATTGCAGATTATCTGAGATCTAAGAAAGAACACTTAATCAACTGAATTCTCTGATTTCAGGATCATAGATGCAAGAATAACAAGCCTTCATGTACATCTTCGAGAAACTTATCACACATTATAGTACAGGTGATACGATTATGTGTCAGTTTGGTGAGGCAGCTGTGCCCATTTGTTTGTGTCAAATACCAGTCAAGATGTGACTGTGAAGATACTATCTATGTGAAATTAACATTAAATTCAGTTTATTGTGAGTTAAGCAGATAGTTCTCCACAATGTGGGTGGGCCTCATCTAATCATCTAAATGCCTGAAGAGCAGAGAGCTGAGGTTTCTTGAGAAGAAGAAATGTATCTCATTGCTGCAACACTGCTCCCCTATGAGGTTGAGACTAAATACAGCAGCATCAACTTTTATATCAATTTGGCCCTATTGGCCTATAGTCTCTCTTTCTGTTTTTGTACACACACACACACACACACACACACACACACACACACACACACACAGAATTTAAATGATGATGCCATAGGTTAGAATAATAACTACCATTATTTCCTATGCCAGGTATATGCTTAATGCTTTCTATTATATCATTTTGCTCAATCATCACTACACCCCACAAAACAGGCATGATTACTATTCTCAGTTTATAGTGCAGAACCCAGGTCCAGAGCAATTACCTAATTTAGCCAATATCGCACAGCTAGAAAATCATGAAATATGTATCCTACATTGAGTTTTCTTGATGCAGGAGCACTGCCATGCAACTCTGAAATTGATGCACAGGTCAGAAATGGCTCATGTCTTTGAAGGGCTTGTAGAATATTCCAGGGGAGTATGAACAGAAATAATTATAATTAACAGAGCAGAGACTGACCAGATAAACTTAGGTCTTGTGGAATTTCTGAGGTAAGAAAGATCGGTGATGGCTCCCGTAGGTCATGTAATACATACTGGACAGCAGGCCAAGTGTGGGCATTGGAGAATGGCTGAGATTGTCACGTGGAGCCAGAAGAGTCTTCTAGATCAGCACTGTTCAGCAGAAATGCACAATGAGCTGCACGCAAGAATCAGAACTTTAGTTTCTATTCATCAAATACTAAAGTGAAAGGAAACAAGAAAAATTAAATTTAATCATATGCTTTATTCAGCTCAGTATCTATTAAATATTATCAGTTCAGAATAGAATTCATAAAAAACTATTAGTGATGTATTTTCACATTCTTTGTGTACAAAGCTTTCAAAATTTATGGCATATCTCAATTCAGCATGTAAGCAATATTAAAGTCTATAAATGCAGTATTTTGTATTCTTTTTTCTAATTAAACTTTGGCATCTTGCATGAAGTTTCCTTTGAATTGCTAATATCACTTGGGACTAGTTATATTTGAAGTATTTGTTAGCTTTTGGTAAAGTGCAGCCACCATTTTGGACAAATAACTCTAGATTGCAAATGAAGCAAGGTAGAAACAGTGGCATGAAGTCACAGTGTGTGCTGGACCCTGAGAAGAGTGGTCAGCCCAGAGTGGGTTGTGTCCAAAGGACAGCATGAGCCCCATGGTGGAAAGGTAGTGAGGCTCCATTGTATCGACAAAGTGTTTATATTTTAGTAACAGATGACAGGGGCCCTCAGCAATTATGTGGAGAGAGAAGAAATCTTTGCCTTAGAAAGTCAACAGTGTAATGGTTCAGGGGTCATAAAGTGTTTCACAGACCAGCCAGAAAGCCATGGTGATAGTTCCAAGCAAAGAGAAAAAACCTGAACTGAGGCTGAGACACCAGGAATGGACAGTGTGAAAACCTCCCTGGATAAAGAGTTGGCAGGCATTGGTAAAGGAGAAGCAGCCTGTGGTGACAGTAAGAGAAGACTCTATGCTTTCTTTCCTGGGTGCCTGAGGATTACAGTATGAAGCAGGCAGCTGTAGAGCACTTCAATAGACATATCACAAGAGATTTTGTTTTCTTTCCCTTTTGGGATTCAGAATCAATTTCCCAGAGTTTCCTTCCTTCTTCTTCCTCATTAGGGAAAGATGCCTTGTTTCCTGGCCACCTTCCAGCAAGAAAAAGGGTGATCTTTTTTTTCCTTGAAGCCCTTAGAAAAACTCTGGGTCATGCAGGGTTCCATCCATCCTTCATCTGTCAGAAGAACTTCAGGATCCAGAATCCCACTGAACATCTCTGGTCCTGAGACCCTTGAAAGCACAACTCCTCCACTCCAGTTAGGCAGCAACTGGACCTAGTGGTCTGACATGGCTAATGATCTGTTATTGTATGCTCAGTGCACCTCTGACTGCTCTAATGAACTGGAAGTCTGGAGGAGGAATGGCAGAGATTTACAGCTTTGACTTGGGAAACTAACCTCATGTCAAGGGAAGGATTAACTGGGCCAGGCATGACCCTCGGCTCAGTGACCACTGATAGCAAGTATCATGGACTATGAAAGCCTGTGGTGATTAGAACCATGTTTTATCATGAGTGCCTTCCACACCACTGTTTATATTACACTGTGGCCATCCAGGGAGTCTGTGTGGTATGTGTCAGACATACTCAGTAGAGAGATAATTTAAGAAGAATGTACAAGTTAGTTATGGAGTGGGCAGGAGGGAGAAGAATCATTTCCATGTTTGATTGCTGCAGACTTTGTTATCTAGGAAAGAGCTTCTGGAGACTTCTCAGAGATGCCTCAAATTCTAGGACCCCCTCTTTCCTAGCGCTCCTGCAACTTCTTCTTTAGCTATATTCTGAGCTCTTCTCGGTTCTCAATGGTGCTTTCTTGAGTTTTAAGCAAGTTTTGATCCTTTTCTTCTCCATGGTAGCCTATTATCTTCTCCCCTTTTCTGTTCTCCCAGTTCTTTTTTCACCTTTTTTCTTTCTTAGAATTTTTATCCTCTGACACCTCTATTTGCTGAGCAGACTTTTTCATGGACTTTCTACGATTTATATTTGTCTCTTGCTGCTTCTTCCATTTTCCTTATTATTTCTATTGGTCATTTTCTGCAAATTTTATAATGCCTTTTTTGTTCTCTCTTTTCCATTGTTCTCTGATCAAAAAAACAAAGAAAAAAGAATTTCAGGAGAATTTCACTAGAGCAAGGGAATTTATACTAGATTGTTTCCAATAAACAAAGCTGTTCAGGCCAAAGGTGAAAATCTTTAATAGGATCCAAACCATAAGGCTACAAGGGGTTAGCACAATGCATGGGAAAACATGACACAGAACCCATATCTTTGTATTTGTAGCTTTTTATAAAAATTAGATAGAAGTGAATCAATTCCAAAGGCTATTTATGCTTCAAAATTAAGAATGCAAGAGAAGAAGGTGTATTACTTAGACTATCTTGTTGATATTAACCCTGTCAAAATGCCAGAATTTTCACTCATTCTCTAAGGGACTGTTTATCAAAACCACAAAAACTATCTCCACAAGAGCACACAAAACCACACCCTGGGTCAGCCCCTATCAAGCCCTTCGAGGATTAGTCTCCCAAGTTCCTTCTCTCAGTGTCATCCTCCAGCACCAAGGGGAAGACTCTTGATGGCCTACCTTCCTTCTTAACAATTCAATTTCAATCAGTTGCCCATATCGTCATTCAAAACCTTCTTTAATCTATTAATACTTGACCTTTAGGGGCTTCTGGAACAATGAGTTCCATATGGAATGACGTAATTGAGTCCACTTTGATACTTTTTAGAGGCATTCAAACTTAAACTACTGTAGCAAGGCAGGTGACTTTCAGGCCTAAGTGCCCTCCAGGGACAATTGCCTAGGCACCCTCTGTGCAGCTTTCTTTCTCCAACATCCCAGTACCTCTGATCACCAGGTAGAACTAGCCTAGCCATGACCAAAACAGTATTATTTTCTCAATTGACTGCAAAGCAGAGCAGCATCTCAGAGCTGCGGTTCCATTTCTGCTTCTGCAGTTATCTATATCAAAAGTTCATCCATCAGCCTTTAAGAGGACCAGCACAAGAGAATCCTGAGGTGTGCCTCAGCCTCTTGCTTTCAGTGTCTATTCTGTTCTGGGCAGAAGAATGTAAGTGAGTCACATAGACCTTCCTAGCCTCAGTTTTTCATCTGTAAAGTGAATACATAACACTCATCAAAATTGCTTCTCAGTTGCTCGCAAGGAGTTACTGAGATGAGAAGGTATTCTTTGAAAATAGTAATAGAGGATGTGAAAACATTGCAATTATTGCTATCATCATCTGTTGATGCCAGGGAGTATTGGGTCCTCTTTCTGCAGGAGTGTGAAATGTTGAAAGGCTGAGGCCTTTCATTTTTGTGTTTACTTTCATGCTGGCTCTTGGGCATGTGACATCTCTTGCTTCTTTCTTTCTGGCCACTGATTGTCCTACTGTAGACCTCTTCACCCTTGGGCTGGAGTAGTACACCAGTATTGTGTTTTCACTGCAGAGCATGGAAACTTGCAGTCTTGCCTTAGGTACCTTGGAACAATAAAGTTTACATTGCTGATGAGAGATCCTGCTTACTTGAATGTTTAACCCATGAGAAGGGTGGAGATCATTTCCATGGGGAGCTTCTCAGTGGAGCCTGGAAATAAGGCCATGGGGACATCTGCTTGGGCAGAAATGGGGCTGACCGTGTGTGAGGGAAAATTAGGCACATAGTATCATTGTTGACTCTAGTGAATTCTTGATATATGCTGGTCTTTTCTTAAAATGACATTTTAAATGTTATACTTTTTTATATTATACACTTTATGCACAATGGTTCTTACTTCCTACTACACCCTTGTGAAGCTGGTAGGACCATGTCTCCAATTTTCCAGAGAAGACATTGAGGTGAGAGAGGTGAAGGAACTTCTCAAAATCACCTGGTGTAGGAGATTAGACACTGACATGCTTTTGGCTAACTCCACAGCAAGGGTAGTTAACTAAAGAAAACTGAAAATTAGCCAGGAATCTTCCAGACCTTTGTAGGGATCCTAACACATGCTCTTAACCTTACTTGTGACTTCTAAATTATAAAAGAAATGAGAAAAGGAATACTACAATTGGGATAAAAAGCATCCCACACATGTGAGCAAAGCTACAGAATTAGTCATCCTCATGTTTAAGCACTGAAGAATTTCTCCAGTGCAGAGCTTGACAAGCTTGGGAAGTTGCTGAGAAAGTGGAAGGAGGCTTCACCACATCCTCATTAGCATCCCAGAGGCTGCAGCCAGCTGGGATCAGGTTGGTGTGGATGACAGAAATCCACCATGGCAGCAGGGCCTGTGGAGTAGGCAAGGCTCTCCGAGGGCACGTCTCTCTCTCTTTTTAAGGTTTTTTTTTTCAAGTGATAGGAGCCTGAACTCCAGCTACAGAAGGTGGCAAATCTCTTGCCCTGTTTTCCTTATATTTTGTTCAGTGGAAATTTCTTCAGTGTTGGGTCTGGACACGGCCAACTTTCCAATACCTGTTCCCAGGAACTTAACTTACAGTGTGATTGTTTGTTCATCACCTCTCGTTCCTGGTAAGCTTTTAAAATCTTATTGCTTTTGTCTCTCAGTTTGTAGCATTCTTATTCATGGTGCAGTTGGCTTGGCGGATCTTTCTCGATGTGAGAACTTGTGTTCTATAGCTCCAGAAAGTTTTTTTTTTTTAATGTTTTGAACCCTATATTCTGACTACTTCCTGAGTTCATTTTTTTTTTTTTTGAGTTCAACAATTTTGAAATGTTGACTCCCTGTTCTGAACCTTTAATTTGTATTTTAAATCTTTTTTCTTATGCTTCATGAAAAAAGTTTTTATGTTTTTATTTTATATATTTTTTTTATTTTTAAAAATTTATATATTTGGTACAAGATCTCACTACACAGCTTGGACTCATAGAGATCCTTTTTTTTTTTTAGCTTCCTCAGCACTGATTACAGGTGAGCACCATCATGCCCAGCCTTGGTAGTTGGCTCAGTGGGCCCAGGTGGGGCCGGCATGGCATATGGTTCTGGGGATTGAATCCAGGTCCTTGCACTTGCCAAGGAGGTGTTTAGATCACTGATCTGTCTCCTAACCCCCTAATTTTATATTTTTTTATTCTCTAGTGGCTTCTATTTCATGTCTATATCCTCTTATTCTTTTTGAAATGGAGGTCATTTTATTTCTGTGTGTTTTGTTATGGTTATTTTGTGGCAAGTTTCCTTTTGCTTCCTATACTGTCTTTTGCTTCCTATGTTGTTTTAGGAAAATATATATATATATATATATATATATATATATATATATATATATATATATAATTTCTAAAATGTATTTTTTTTTTTACTTTTATCTTGGATAGGAAGTTCTCCTAAAGTTCAAATGACCCAGATCTGTCAATTTTAGCCTGAAAACAAGTTGTTAAAAGACTCCCTGGGTACTCTTTGTGGATTTTCTTGGTGGGATTCCCAGGATGTTGTAGGCTAGTGTCTCTGGTCTTTGGTTGGTCAACTGAAGCTTTGTTGTCTTTTGTTTGAGGTTGACCAACACCTCCAGCCAACAATCTTATAACTTCCTGTCTAGTGGTTCAAGGATTGGCTTTGTGCTATCTGGAAAGAGAAGGTTGAAGGTCTTGAATTCAACTGAACCTCACTGTTCCAGACATGCACCTCATCTCTTGCCTCTATCATGCCTGGAGAACTTGCATCAGGAATGGCTAGGAAACAATTTCTCTAAGAACAGGTACTTGAGCTCCCCACAGTTGAGAGTGTATGTGTTTACTGGGCTGCTCATTGTTGGGGAGCCTGAGGTTTGGTGACTCCAGGCACAGCCGTAATCATAATCAAAATTTCTATCATACCCCTCTCCACACGAACCTGGCAACTGACGTCCCCTTGATTTCTGAGGGCAACAGAATGAAGTTCTCTCTGGCATCTTACCATAATTATTTTCCCTCTGGTTTCTATCTTCTATCTTCTAAAACTTAGAGTTGTTTTTTGTAATGCTAATATTTTCTTTCCAGCTTATTTTGTTTTTGTTAGTTTGCAGCTTTATTAAAAATATTCTTCCACTGAATGGGGTTTCCAGACCTAGTGGGAATGAACATGAATTCAATCTGTCCTATGGATAAGACAGCCACTGTTGACCTATGAACAGAGTGTGGGATGACAGAAATCAGAAATGGGTTAGGAAGCCTAACCCACACGTGGCATGACAGAAGGGTGCGGAGCTGGCAGCAGGCAGAAGGCTGGCTGGGATTTCCTTTGGCCTTCTGATGATAGATGATGAGAAAGATGTAGCAACTTAGGTGGGTGCCACTGTGGCTGCTGGGTGAAGCACTAGAGGGATGCATCTGATTTAGAAAGGCAGCTGGTGTCTCCTTGCTAGTTGGGTACTGTGCTTGGCTCTATTCCCTCCCCTGCTACGTATTTTTTAATACACACAGTACGGGCTTATGTTGTCCATCATTTATTCCTTTCCACACCTTTATTTTGCTAGAGGCCTGGGGTTAGTATCTGTTTTTATTTACCTTTGTTCTAGATCACTGTTTCTTAAATTTTTGTGTGGATAAATTTCTAATTTGTAGGCCTCCATTGAGGCCTGAAGTTCTGCATTTCCAAACACTCCCACAAGAGTGCTGCTGGTCCACTAGGTTTTAGAGGCATGTTAGAAAAAATAAAAAGGCTGAAGCACAAAGGGAATTTCTCCAGAGGCAACTTCTCACCCTGACTCTGCTTCCTGTCTCCCTCTTACTCTGCTGCTTTTCTTCAGGCCTCCACTGACTTGGGCTTGGCTTCTCAGAAATACCTCTTTTCATAGATTGTTCCAGTCTGAGAGCAGGACAGGGACCCTGGGAAGCTCTGCCACAGTAATGTGTTGCCTTAGCCTTTACCATGAGCTGCAGCCTGAGCACACCAGAAACACGCGTGATTTATTTCTAAGACAGTTTGCAGCTCTCACAGGTCCGTGCTTATCATTGCTTTAGTATCTCACCTTTCTAGTTTTCCTTGAGCTTCATTTTCAAGAGAAAATCAACTGGGCAAATTGGCAGAAACAGAGGGTTGGGATCTCTAATGGTATGGTCGAAGTCATAATCTCTAAAGCTCAGGTGAACTAACTCCAACTTTCTGTGGAATAGCAATAAACTAGCACCACTTGAACAGAGAATAGAGAAAGCAAAAGAAGGATTTTGCTTGCTTTATTTTCATAAAGAGACAGAAAACCAAGCCAAAGTGACCTAATGTGGATTTGAAGAATCAGCATTTTCTGTTTTCATTTGCCGAATGTAATTCCACTTCTGCTTGTTCAGTGGAGATTTTGTGTGTCTGATGTGGTTTTATGAGAAGCAAGAGAAGTGGATTAAGGAACAGAAGGAAAAAAATTATTTTCATATCTTTTAAAAATGATTTGTTATTATAAAGATAATTAGGGTCCTTAAAATGCATTTTTTCCCCAAAAGGCTGAGGCAAAATGTGAGAATTGTGATATTATCTAGCTATGAATTCTTTTATGGTATAGTACATAGGGTGTAACTAGCTTCTATTTTCTGGAGAGAGAGATGCTTGGGACATCCTGGATCTTTGCCTTTGTATTATCGAAGGGGTCATAGCATACAACTCCAAGGATAATGTCTTATTAGGACCAGTATAGTAATAAGATCTCAGTTTGGTTTTATATCATACTCAATCTCCTGCCAAATTCAAACTGGTGTGACCTATAAGGGATACATAATTGCATCAACAAAAGCAGCATGTGTGTATTTTAAAGAGTTCACCATTGGGTAATCTAAGTGAATCTCTAGGCTATGTGACTCTTTCTAATTACTGATTCCACGGAGGTTAAGAGAGACCCAGAACGAGGAAGTGGATGTAGAATAACTAGCTTGCAGGTTTGCTTTCTGTCACTTGGTACGGTATTAACCTCCCTTTATGTTTCTCAAGGACTGGCCTGCCTGCGTGTTCTCAGCAGGGTAGATGGAGAGGCTGATGGGATCTTGCAGTGCCTGGCTGGCCTAGAGTTGAAAACAGCTATAAATGAGGACATTTGTTTGGCTCACTGGCTAATGAGTGAAGGATCGCCAAGAGTAATAACGCTGCAGTGGAATTTCCTTAATGATTGGCACAGTTCATTAAGAGAAGAAGAAAAACTAGAGATACCCTTGGGGAGAAGCTGGGGATGGGAGGGTCTCTGATCCTGGAGGTGGGGGCTGTGGCTTCAAGGAATGTGGCTCTCACACAATTAGGTGCTTGACAGAAGACAGAGCTTGGACACAGCTGAATAATTTGGGCTAATTGAGATTTGTATGGGTCAAAGACCAGAGGTCTTGCTGCTGTTCAAACAGGAATGGCATCCGTTATGAGATCCCTGGATGAACAGCAAACCATGTGTGCCTCTGGAGGATGGAAAGTGGCACCTTCATAAAGAACAGCTTTCATGGGAGGTGCACTTCCATCCTAATCTCAGCCTCAGGTCCTCAGTGGTGGAGCTGATGGACTGAGGTTTACCCAGGTAGATTCCTGTCTAATCTATTCCTACTGCTGACTTTCTTTAAGAGTGAGAATTAATGGCACAGTTTTAAGCCGTTTTACTGTGTGTGTGCCTTCCAAAGAGGCTACCCCTTTCAGACGTGCTTCTGAGAATGGAGGCATTCACCGTTTTGTTCTCTATATGTAAGTAAGGGGAATTACTGTTTCCAATGTTTTATTGAAGAAAGGATGAATTTTTGCCTGTGGATACTGGTGGACATTCAGTAGTCCATTTCTCCTTTTCTCTTTAAGCTACCTGTGTCTGCAAGTGCCCTACACTACTTTAGTGATCAGAAATTTATTCACAGGTATTAGAGGTGCTCTGCCTTCAGGGAGAGGAGACAGCCTATAGATGGGCAGAGGCCTGCACACCATTCCTGGTCCATACAGCACACCTGCTGTCTTGCATAAAGGCACCCTACTTGCTAATGGCTACTCTCCTGCGCCATAGTGTAGGTCATATTTCAGCTATTGCTTGTCCTGTGCAAGCACCTGTTGGTGGAGCACTTTCTACATGGCTGTGCCTGATAGCTCCTTTACTAGATCTGAAATGGTGGGAGACTGTTGAAAGCCCCTTAGACTCACCAATTATCAACCCCACTCTAACGTCCATTGTCCTGGTCCCAGGGCTCCTTCTAGTTCCCGGGGCACAGAAATCTCTAACATGGCAGCCATCTCTTTACATCTCCTGAGTGCCCCCTCTTGGCTCCAGGACCCTAGAGGAGCACCTCACTGCTTCCTCTCCAGGGGAGGACCCAAACACCTGTTTCTCCAGTCTAGCTGCAATCCAGGGACTGTCCTTTCTCCCTGCCTCTTCCTAAACACTTAATGAAATTCTGGGCACATGTCTAGTCCTATAAAACACAAGAAAAATTGCAGCTCTAGATTTTTTGCCTTTCTCAAGGCCAGGAACAAGCATGTATATTGCCAGCTAGAGATGGAAGAACAGAAATGCAGAGAAGGCAAGTACAGTTAACATTTCAGAACATTATCTTGTTCCATTCATATCCAGATCTAATTTCTTCCAAGGCCATAGTGTCAAGTAATCACATACTTTGTGGAGCTAAGCAACCAGATTGTAGCCTCCTATGTTGCTGTGACTTTACATGAAACTTGAAGGACAGTTATCTGTAGTTTGTAGCTCCTCTAGGAGGGTGGAAATACATAGATCTTTGGTGTGATTGTTGGTCTTTGATAAGCTTACTAGCATTAGAGGTAATTTTTTTTTTTTTTCAATTCTTAGTAAGAGTCAAGATAGTTGTGTGATTGTCTGAAGAAGTATGTGGAGCTAGTTGCACAATTCAACAGAAGCTGAATTGTGATCAAGATACCTACTGGGTGTGGGTGGAGGAGGAAAGACAGACATGTCTTAGATCTCAGCAGACTCCTGTAAAGACCAGGTGAGGCAGAATTGAATGATTTCTCAGTAAGCCTAACCATTGCAGGCCACAAAAATGCTTCTATATGGAAGGCACTTAAAATAACTTGGAGAAGCTGAAGAGGTAAAGACAGTGTGATATTGGCTTTTTCTTCTTTCTTTTCTCTTTCTCTCTGTTCACTTCAGTTCCTTGTGTCTGTCAGTTTCTATTTTTTCTCACTCTCTCCTTTATCAGTTTGGCTTTATTGTTGTTCAGCCTTCCTTTTGTTTATTTTTCATCTCTCTGTATTTTAAACAAGTTTAATTACTGAACCAAGTTTTATAAATTCTAATCTTAAATTTAGCCATGTTGGGTGATTTACATGTATATTTATGTATTATGTATGTACAGCATTCAAATTAAAATTTGAACTTCTTTCAAAATTGGTACATAGGGGGCTGGCAAGATAGCTCAGTGGTCTAAAGTACCTGCTTAGGCAAACTTAGGCAGGTTCAGGGGACCATTGTTCAATCGCTGGCACACAGGCTGCGTCAGCTCCCCGCCCTCCTGGTGGGCTGATCTAACACACCCACCCCCGCCAAAGAAAATTGGTCCACAATCAAAATGCATAAAAAATAAAATAAAACAAAACGAAATAGGACTGGCCCAATACCTGAGCGGACTAGAGCACCTGCTTAGGCAGACACGGAGACTGGGCTTCCATTCTTGGCACGTCGTGCTGGCACTGCCACTGGGGCGTGCTGAGACGGCAATATAGACGGGATTTGCTGGTGCCCACCTGTAACCCCAGCACTTGGGAGGCTGAAAACAGAAGTATCACTAGGAGTCCAATCTGAGTAGTGAGACCCTGTACTAAAATACAATTTAAAAAAATTGGTATATAATCCTCGAATATGGACTTCTCAGAGGAATTCAGGAAAAAAAAATTTCCTTTTTGCGCTAAAAAGTAGTCAATCAAGACAATAACCTTGTGGTGTTGCTAACTTTTGAAATAGAGGTTGAGCAGGCTGAAGGAGGGTAAGTCTGCTCTGTAGGACATACCTCATTGCCTTTGTCTTGGCAGTGAGATAGAACAAAATGGATGTGCGATAAAAAGAATACTGGGCTGAACTGTCGCTGCGATTATGCATATGTTCATAGGCAGATTAGAGTCCGTTTAGGGCCATTTAAACATTAAGCTGCTTTGGAAAATT